>CM077288.1:19039323-19041823 GCA_039654925.1 Anguilla pacifica
ATGTCTTTAAGCTAATGGCTGTCCCTGAACTGTACAGAGAATCTAAAGTGGGCCTATGATGACAATGACTGCAGAATCAGGTTCTTATTATATTCTCATTGGAATAAATGCCTCCAAGGTTGATTGGGGCTGAATAATCAACCTTGGAGATAATGCAACATCATATCAGGCAGACCCACCCTACAGGACCAAGGCTGAGGTAAAATAGCGGTGTCTGATGGTCTCATGGAAACGGAAATTGCATGATGGTGATTTCCCAGCGTCCTCTGAGGGGGGGAAAAAAAATTTAAAAGGGGAGGGAAAGGGGTCCCTGAGGGCGAGCGTAGTGACACCGTCATCCGCGGAATAACGGGGAGGACGGCAGAGGCTCTGCGCCGTGACAGGACCGAACGTCTTAATTAAACCTGAAGGAAGGAAGAGCCGATTGGCTCGGGGAGCTGGGAGCGCTCAGACGCGCCGGCCCGCTCGGGGGCGCGTCCCTCAGACCAGGGACGGCGGAGGATTTGGGTCGCGGGCAGCCGAGCTCCTTAAATAACACCTGCCTTTCCTCCGGGCCTCCCGCCACCTGTTTGGACCCCGCGAGCCGCGCCTTAATTAACAAGCTCCTGACCCAGATGTGGATGCGCGCTTTGGCGGTTTGACCTGCAGGGGGCAGAAAGCGTGTGGGCGGGCGAGCCGAGCATATGCGTGTCATCTGGACCGATGCAAGGGAGAGGGAGAGAGCAGGGAATGGTGGAGACAAAGAGAGAGGGAGAGAGAAGAGATGGGGAAGGAATGGGGAAGGATGGGGAGAGGAAGAGGGAAACGAGACGCTTTTGAGGTAGGAAGGGTAGAAGGAGAGAGATGGAGAGAGAGAGGAGGGTGAGAGAAAAAGAGCCATGAGATGTTTCAGAGGGCTTTAATGAGCTGAGGACTCTCTGCAGTCCTCCCCCTGCCTCCCTCCTCTGCGGGTAGCCGAGCAGGTTGGATCTCTTGGGAGACGCCGGCGTACGCAGGAAGCAGATCAGATTTATTTTCTCCGCGCGACTCTCCGCCGATGTTGTTCGCCCGCCCGCACGCCTCGGCGAGCGCACGTTCCTCCTCTCCGCCGTTCGGCCCCCGGCCCCGCCGAGCGCCCCGCCCCCCCGCGGCCCGACGACGGCCCGGCTCGTCCGTAGCCGAGAAGCCGAAAGCCGCCTCGCCCCGGTTTCTTTTTTTTACGAAGTTAAACAAGGAGACGCGGTCGATTACGCCAGTGATTGCGGCGCGTGGCTCCGCTCCGCACGCCGGCTCTCGTCCCCTGCCTAAGCGGTATGGATTACCTGCTCAGCAGAGCCCGATACCCGGTAATGGCCCGGACCCGCGCAGGTTTGCAAACAGCCTTTTAAACACACGTGTGGCGAGGCGGGCTGACAGGGGGAACCGATTCGGCGGGGAGGGAGACCCGTTGGGCTCCCGGAAGATTCCGGCGACTCTCTGGGTTTTTTCGGGGCGGGGTTTGGCTGCGCTCTGCCCTCGCGATGACGAGCGGGCGTTCTACCCCCGCCTCCGTATCCGCCGCGCCGCGCCGAACGCCTTTCCGTGCGGGCTCCCTGTCTAATGGGGGAGGGGGGTGGGGGCGGGGTCACCGGAGCGAAGAGCCAGCTGCTGATTGCCGGGGCGACGCGCTCGGGGGTCCCGCCGGCCCGCTTAAACATGCGCGGCCCGTCTCCGCCGCTCCTCCCCCTCCGTGACCCCCTCTCCGCGCGGGCGCTTCGCTAATATTCTGCGGAATATTCCGGACGCGTGCGGCTCCGTTCTCCGTTCTCCGTTTCATTTATGAAGATCCCCCGGAATGAGCGTGTGTGCAGCCTGCACGGCGCGAAGATGACAGACAGGAAGTAGCACCCCCCCCCCCCTCCTTTCTGAATACTCAATGCTGTACGTTTGGAAGAAATAATCACCTGTTGCCCTAACCCTGAGAGTTGTCAATGCTTGGAGCAGCTTTATAGAACATCCAGTAGTGGCATTGCTTTATGTAGTGCTGAATTCTCTCTACCCTGTAGGTAAAAGAGGAGCCAAGATGGGCTGAATAGCCTGTTCTTGTCATTATGTGTACTTACATTGTTATGTTCAGTTCTGGGCATAATGCACCAGTAGATATTGTCTAGTCTGTCGGTTAAAGGCAAGCCTAGAAGGGCTGAATGACCTGTTCTGCTCGTTATGTATTCTCATGCTCTGACCCCCACCCCCTCCCTCATCCCAAGTCTCGGTTATTAGAAGCGATGGGAGAGTGAGATTTCACGATCCCCCCTTGGGCTGTAGTTCCTACACGGATCACCTGACGCGGATGCAAACGCCCTCAAATTAAATCTGACTGTCTGCCCTTAACCTCGTGTTCATTGTTTCATTTCGAATCCAATGTGCTGGAGCACGGAGCCAAACAAATAGATACCATGTCATAGTCCAGATACTTAAGGGCTGCACTGTATGTCAGTGACTGACGTATTTGAACCAGTCAAAAGAAATGATGTCCACAGAA
>CM077288.1:19046823-19086823 GCA_039654925.1 Anguilla pacifica
CAGATTTTGTGTTCGTTGCAGATTTGGAGCCCTGCTTAGTTATTGCGGGCAGAAAAAACATTTTATCTCGTGATTTTTTAAGGCAAAATTTCTCGTCAGCATGGTTATTTAAAGGTCCAGGCCAGAGGTAACAGCTGGACTAAGATCTGTGTGAAACAGAGGAGAGGTGGAATTCTGTTTATCTTCAGGTTAATGAACCAGCAGCTCCACTCAGGTGAAAGCTTTAGATCTATAGTATGCTATTCCAGTATCGTGTGCTGCTCCTGCTTCTTGTTCCATGCTAGTTATGTGTCACTTATAACACTACTCCATTTTGTTACTGAACCGCAAACAGCTGCCTTCCTGAACTCTTCCATTGTTCACAGAGGCACAGAAACCGCTCGGAATGCTGTTGGTGAGAGCCACGATCAGCGGTTGCCCGCGCTAGATTTCAAACAGCGTTTATTTTTTTTTACCTTTTCTTCCTCTCGTTTTTTGGAGTTGCCGGTTGAACCGTGCTCTCCCCTCGCCGGTACGCCGCCTGTAGCCTCGCGGAGAGGACCGCGGCTGAAACGCACGCGCTCAGTCCGCCCGGTCGTCCTCCCGCGGGCCGGCGACCCTTTCACGCCCCCGGAGAGTTGCTAGGGGGCGCCAGTGCTGCAGTAACCCCAGGAAATCTGGCAGATGGAAGCCCCACCCAACCCCAGATTGGGTGAATCCAATCAGGGCCTCCCACTGTGGAGGACTGACCACAGAGGGTTAACAACAAAAGGCTCAGTCTGCAATGACTTTGCGAAAGCAGGGGGGACAGGGGTATGGTTCTTCAGTCTTTAATATTTTGGTCTTACAGGAGGAAACTGGTGGGAGGAAACAATAAGTAGCACAGTTAGGGTTGATAACCATCTCTGATTCCCGGTCTCCCAGAATTTCCCTTTTGATTAAATCAAATATTAATAGCCGCAGAAAGCGCTTTACAATGAATGCCCCTCATTCTCCCATTCACACACACTCACAAGGCAGCCATGCACGACACAAAGCAGCTCTTTGGGAACCGTGGGGGGGCTTTGCGTCTTGCTCAAGGACGCTTCGACACACTCAGAGGACCGGTGTTGAAACTGACAACCTTCCAGTTGCCAGACGATTGCTCTAGCTCATGTGCTAATGTCGCCCCCTCCCATCCCAGTGGTGTAAGAGTGGGCTGGTGTGACCCCTTTCATGATCCAACCCGCTCTACAGTCTGTGTCTCCCCCCCCCTCCGACCCCCCCAATTCCACAGTCTGTGCCCATGCTCAAAAAAGGTCCTGAAATGTGTCCGGCGGGATTTGGCAACCTCTAAGTGTATCTGTAGATCAGGGTATGAGCTGTGCTGGCGCTGGCTTGTTTGCTAATGTAAAGTAGCTCAGCGTATGAGTTGTGTTGGGTTGTCCAGTGGTATTAGGGCTGCTAAGTTATGTGTTGTGTAGGTCCTTTTTTTTTGCAGTAGTACAGACCCAAAGCAACACGGCCTAGTTACAGCTGAACCGTATTTTAGTGCTCTTTAGGATGACTCAAATTGCCTAAATAATGAAATAAACTCTGCTCTTTTATTTTTACACGCCTGTTTGGGAAGAGAAATGGAGAGAAATGCCCACTGGTAATTTCTCTGCCTATTGTTCTCTTCTCCTGGATTTTTTTCCTTTCCTTTTTTTTCTTCGCAAACAGCAGCCTGGTAGTAGTCTCAGCCAGAGGGAATAGCGTATTAAATATTACAGAGCACACGACTTTAAACGAAGACCTGCAATTTTAAGCCCGGGTTGTGCAGAGACTACTGTCTCGCAAGATAAAGATTTCAATGCAGCATGATAATGCAGGAGGAGCGTAATGAGCTGTGTTGTGGTGCGATGCTTAGCACCGTTTAATCAGAGGAGTGTGCTTAGCGGGACGACGCGTCCTCAGAATTGACCGTGAATCCTGGGGGAGCAGTGCATGCTGGGTAGAGAAAGGCGCTCTGTGGTTCGATACGCGCCCTCCGTTTTTCTCTCTCCAAAAAACAATGCTCGGAATTGTCATGAGCGATGATAACATTTTCCCCCCCTTCAAATTTCTGCTGTTTTATCCGCAGTTGTCAAACTATGTCCTGAAGATTGGGTCAGGAGATGAGGACCGGTTTCTAGCTGTGCATGGGAAAAAAAAGTACAGGAAGCTGTAAAACTATGTTTATATCAAAATACTTCATAAAATGAGTTTTTCCCTGGGCTCTCAGGCTGAGTGGCTTTCAGACTTTTTTTCGGCAGTTCCTCTGACGCTGCTTGCCATAAATTGGAACTGTCGAGATGGCACAACAATCCGCCAGGTGAATCAGCTGAACGGTCCGCTTGAAATTACAGCTCCGAACTGACTACGGTTTTTTAAATTTTTCTTTTTGTTATCAGACGCTTCCTCGTACTGAAAGCGGCCCGCGTTTTTAGGACGTTTCCCCAGCGAGGGGAAGTTGGCGCAACTGGACGCGGGTGGCCTCTGGACCGCTGCGTTTGTCTGCGAACGGTCACGTTGCGGGGAGAGTGGCGCGGGCGGGCGATCGGTTGCCCTGGCACCGAGCAAAGGGCCGCTTGAGGCCGAGATGGGGTGTGTCACGGAGGGTCATGTGGACGGACTGGGGCACCTCATTGGGTGCGGAGTGCAAATGAAGGTCGTGCAGACTGGGATGTGTTTTGAGCTCCTGCATCTCTGGTGGAAAGCTCGGGCTTCTGAATTGGACGAGGGCACAGGGGCACGCTGAGGGCTCTCTGGTGATGCTGCAGGGGAAAGACTGAGCGCCTCACTGTGACCCTGCACACACACACACACACATATACATACAGACACACACACACATGCACACACACATATACATACAGACACACACACACACACACACACACACACACATATGCATACAGACACACACACATGCACACACACACACATATACATACAGACACACACACACATGCACACACACACACACACACACACATACATACAGACACACACACACATGCACACACACACACATATACATACAGACACACACACACATGCACACACACACACACACACACACATACATACAGACACACACACACACACACACACACACACACACATATACATACAGACACACACACACACACACACACACACATATACATACAGACACACACACACACACACACACATACATACAGACACACACACACACACACACACACACACACACACACATATACATACAGACACACACACACACACACACACACACACACACACACACACACACACACACATATACATACAGACACACACACACACACACACACACACACACACACACACACACATATACATACAGACACACACACACACACACACACACACACACACACATACATACAGACACACACACACACACACACACACACACACACACACACACACACACACATATACATACAGACACACACACACATGCACACACACACACACACACACACACACACACACACACACACACACATATACATACAGACACACACACACACACACACACACACACATATACATACAGACACACACACACACACACACACACACACACATACATACAGACACACACACACACACACACACACACACACACACACACATATACATACAGACACACACACACACACACATGCACACACATACACACACACACACACACACACACACACATATACATACAGACACACACACACGCACACACACACACACACACATACATACAGACACACACACACACACACACACACACACATATACATACAGACACACACACACACACACATGCACACACATACACACACACACACACACACACACATATACATACAGACACACACACACGCACACACACACACACACACATACATACAGACACACACACACATGCACACACACACACACATACATACAGACACACACACACACGCACACACACACACACACACACTATCACACAGCGATTATCCCACAGCATGCACTTTTCAGAACAGACATGCTGACAGAAGGAGGGAAAGAAGGAGAGAGGGAATGAGCGAGAGAGACAGAGGAAGGATGATAAAGGAGGGAGTCCGAGGGGGAAGGCGAGAGGGAGGGGGCGGGCGTGGCTCCCCTGTGGGAGCATTCTGGATGCCTCACACCGGTCGTCCAGGCAGAGAAAACACAGCACCCCTGCGACGCTTCATTTCACTCGAAACATTGGGCCGAACGCCACAACAGACAGCGGGACGACGCAGGACAAATACAGTAATAACCAATAACAAAAACAAATAGCTCTGCCTCCCTCACCAACCCCCCTCCTTTTCCTCATCCTCATCCTTTTTCCACTTTACCCTCTGCTCTTCTTCATTTTATTCTGCCTTCTCAGCTCTCTCCTCTTCTTCCTTATCCCCTTCTTTCCCCCCCTCCATCCTTCTTCCTCTCTTCTTTTGTCTCTCCCCACCTTTTCTGTGCCCTCATTCCCCCTCTCCACCTCCCTGGCCAGTAGTGTGTTTGTACCGTAGCGTCTGGGTGTGGAGGTGATGCGGGGAGGCCTCCTAGAAAAGTCCGGCGCCCGTCATCGCAATATCGGTCATATTTTTATAAAAGAACCTTGCCCCCACTGAGCCCTGCCACTACCACTCTTCGCCTCCCACACAATGAGGGATTTTGTGATGTCAATGGCAACTTGTGTTTCAAATGATGTTAGTTAGCCACACCCATTTATTTGATTTGACATTTCTGACAGTGTCATGAGCTGAAGCTGTATCACATGGGTCCACACTGCAAGTGTTTCCACCGAGGGTCTGATGTAGCAGTGAACCAGCTGTGTGGTGTGTGCGGCTGTTCAGAAAACGAAGCCATAACTTGCCGGGCCAAAAACCAGCGCGCACACTCCGGGCCCTGGGGGACTGGAGCTAGGCAGCGTTTCCATTCTCAGGCATAAAGCCCATGAGGACCAAGGCACATTTATTACCTCGGTGAGAGCGGACCCCCTTGTATGAAATAACCGTTAATATGACTGGGGGCTGGGGGCGGGGGGGGGGGGGGGGGGTTCCGGAGTGCCGGAGCTATGACGGCTCTCTAGGGGGTGCTGTGGACCCCCCCCCCCCCCCCCCCAGGCCCTCCCTTTGCAGCACCCCCCTCCCCCCCCACCCGGTTTTGGTAATATAATTTTTGTCAGGCTATCGTGCGGCAGCACATGCTAGGCCTCGGCGTGCGGTTCTGAGGGCCGCGGCTATTTTCGGCGTTTCTCAGGACGCGGCCGCGTTTTATCTTTGTGACGACAGACGGCTCTGCCTCTTAGCCGGCCCGCCGGAGTGTGACGCGGCGGCTCCCCTTAACCGGATTATGCGGCTGATGGAACAATCCGACGCTGGATTTGGGCGGCCGTGGAGACTATATGAGTGGAGTATTTTGATAGAACAAGGTAATGCTTTTTGGATAATGCGTGAAGGGAGATTATTTCGAGAGCGATGCAGGAGAAGGAAGCACCATCAGTGTTTTCGACTGGCTAATGGAGAGCGCCGGCTGCTTTGATTGGCTGACGCGGAGGCGAATATGACCGGAGTATGTCGGTGTATCAGTGGAGTATGTTGGTGGAACGCAGCGATACGTTGCGGGTGATCTCCGATGGAAGCGCCGTTCGGCGTTTGGATATTGCAGAGCGCTCGCTTCGTTTGATTGGCTGACAGTGAGGAGCACCTGCAGCGGGAGGGGGCGGAGGGCGAAAGGACACCGAACAGGCTAGAAAATGTCTGCCTGTCAGACCCGTTCACCGCGCGTGCCTGCAATTTAAAAACGTATTTCTCTTTCGCCCTGGAAAATAAACGACGAGAGAAACAGAAGAGATGGGAAAATCACAGCATTGAGGGAGGCCGGCGTTTCCTGCTGCTCCAGCTGCAAGGCTGACAATATATTAGGACAACGGCGCCTGTTTGCTATTCTCCCTTTTTTAAAAATCGTCGCGGGTTCCTGCTGACACCGAGACTGTTTGTCGGGAGTTTTTTGAGGGGGCCGGGCGGTGGTGGTGGTGGTGGGGGGGGTTGTCTGGGTAATGCAAACAAACACCGGCACCCGGAAATAACAGCAGGCCTTATAGAGAGGGTCCGGGGTTGGCCTTCCTCCCGCTCTGGCACAGATCAAAGGCCGTGAGTCCGAGAGCCTGACGTCAGGGAGAGAAACGGGGAGGCTGACGTTGGGGGGGCGGGGGCAGGCTGCACCCAGAACCGGCCTGGGTGCCTTCGCCTCCTCTCTGGTCAGCCCCTTTGTTGTTGCCTCGGCAGCGCTGCTGGGGGGGAGGGAGGGTGTGGTGTGGGCGCCTACTGATTTTCTGATGTGTTGTTCTGTTTTGCAAGGCGGGCTGTACAACCTCAGACTAAAGCAGCAAAAAACTGGGCAAAATATCATAATATTTAAGATAGGTAATGGAACATTGAAGAAGGAGGGAATAGGGGAATATCACTTTTCAATCAAATAATGATGAAAATAATAGCAAAACATTATTATTATTATTATTATTATTATCATTATTATTATTATTATTATTATTATTAATAATACTAATAATAATAACAACAACAACAACAACAATAATAATAATAATAATAATAATAATAATAATAAATGTCTCCACCTCATGACTTAAATTAGCTACAATTTTGGAACCACATGGTGTCCGTCATTGGTCAGCGATGCTACCATATACAGTGTTAAGGCACATTGAAAGCACTCTAGGACACACAAAAATATCAGAGGAATAACAATAAGAGCAACAAAGCTGTCACAGAAGTGGTGGAGCAAATCTCAGACGAGCAACTGGGATAAAGGCAAAGGAATTTCTGTTGGCAACGTGACAGCGTGGATGCATGGATTTCAAAAAATGCAATACTGTGACGAGTAATTTTTTACAAGAAAAGATGACTGGAATCCGAGCAATGCTCCCCTCTACTGGACGCACGTCTGCTATGGGAGGAGGGAAGGTCTGGTGTGGTATGTCACTCTCTTGGGCTGCCAAATGCTGTCCTGTTTTGCACCCCCCTCCCCCTCCACCCCCCAACCCCCACTCACCCTTTCATGACTGCTGGGAAAGACACCTCCTTTCTCACCCGGGACCCCCCGAACACCATTCAGAGAGACCCCGCTTCCATCCTCTCTCTGTCTCTCACCCTCCGTTCTAATTAACATTCTGAGTGCTTTATTTGCATGAAATGCATTTGTAAATATTGCCAGAGCATGCAGCGAGTTCATTTGAACACGGCCATTAGCGCAGATGAATAATCAGCGAGCGATTAGCTCTTTCCTCTGGACAGAAGACACCGCATAGGTGTTTGCTCTGCAAGGCGTAGCTATGCACCGAGCGCGCTCACACATGAGCAAACCCGTGGCCTCTCTCCTTCTCTCTCTCTCTCTCTCTCTCTCTCTCTCTCAGTCTATCTCTGTCTGTTTAATATTCTGTAGGTGGATGGGCGCTGGACACATCTGTGGTTTTTAAGTGTCTAAATCCTCCAGCTTGCTTTGCCCCCAGCTCCGGGGTACTTCTGTTCAATTTCACACTTTGTCGGCTGAGAGAATGTCCTAATTCTATTTACTCTGTTAAAGAAAGCGGCTGGTGTTCTGTCAGGGGGTGCCCTGTAGTTCCTTCCCTTACGATAGATTCTGCCTTGATTTCAGAATAGTAGGTTGCAAGATACTGTGTGTGTGTGTGTGTGTGTGTGTGTGTGTATGCATGTGCATGCGTGTACGTGTGTGGGTGGTGTGTGCGTACTCACTCTCTCTCTCTCTCTCTCTCTCTCTCTCTCTCTCTCTCTCTCTCCATTCTCTATCTGTATATCTCTCATAACTAAATGGTCCATGCATTTGGTTTACTTCTTCATCTGGTTCACACACACATTTAATTTAGACTGTCGTGTTTCTGCAGGTGCACCCTAACGTTACTCCCCCTCCTCTCAGGTTTGCTCTCACCCGTGATTCTGTGCTACCTTGCTATGAAACAGGAAACATGCCGTGTTATCTGGCAAGCCAGCAACCGGCGACTTCTGTTTTTTTTGCAGAACCTCTGAAGTTTTTCCACTTAACGTGAAGCATTTTTTTTTGCCTCTAGCGCCGCTGTCATGTATAAGTTGTGGGGAATTTTGACTTTAATGGCAAACTCCCTTTTACGAGTTAATTGTAGTCCAACCCAGTTTTTAAAAATCACAATGTCCCACAGTGACCCGCCTTGTACATTTAAACCGAGGTAGGGCTTTCTAAGGGGCGGCGCTGTTTCTCGGACGGGTCCGTCTGTCTGAGCACCTTGAAGGGTTCTGTCTTTTTGCCGGAATGCCAGAGAAGTTTGGACGAACCCCCTCAGGTGCTGAACGGTGTCGCACCTGACGGCGGTGAAGCCCCATCCGCCGCTTCAGCATTCCCTCTCTCTCTCTTTTCACTATTTTTATTTATTTTTTTACCTTTTTGAAGAGCTGCTTGTCCCTCGTTTTCATTTCACCCCCGGGTGGGAGTAAAGGGGAAAGCAGCCGCGCCCGCGGGAGGAGGCGCCTCGCCGCGCGCCTCCTCCTCCCCTCCTCGGGGCGGGGCTCCGGGCCGAGAGGGCGGGCCGAGGCCCTCGGGTTCCCCCCGCTCTGACGCCGCGCCGGTAGCGCTCGCTTTAGAGACGCCGAAGGTCAAGAGGCCCTCCCCCGCACGCACCGCGCTCGAGGAGACCGCCCGGCGGCGGATTGGCGGAAGCCGTCGTCCCGGCGAAGGCTCAGCAAATCACGTTTCCCCCCCCCCCCCCATCCTCTTCTTCTTCTTCTTTTTTTTTTTGTTGTGCAAATGGCAGGCCTGAGAGTCTTCAGGAAAATGTGGAAATGAGAGGGGAGGTTTTGTAATGAATGCAGGCTTCGCCTTCCGGAGATGATGGGTAATTTCATATTTTTGTGATTCTGCTTTTCTCTCGCAAATTATTTTTGCTCTATTATACTATTATGCAAAAAACCTATTGCATAAGGTTTTTGTAGGCTTTCTTTTACAGAACAATGCGAGCTGAACACAGATACATACGTATGCGCGTGCGTTTCTTTTTTTGCAATATGTTTTCTTTTTTTTTATTCGCACGGTGCTTTCAGCTCCCCAGTATGAAAATCGTTGTGCAAATGAAGTTTGTCGTTTACTACATCGGCAGCGGGCAGATAATGTGAGAGTCAGAATCCCCCCAAGCTTTGCCGGAGCGAATTTCTGATGAAAGTCTATTACATCCATCCGTCCGTCCATTATCTGTACCCGCTTATCCTGGGCCGGGTCGCGGGGGGGGGTGCCGGAGCCTATCCCAGCATGCATTGGGCGAGAGGCAGGAATACACCCTGGGACAGGCCGCCGATAAGTCCATTGCGTTTTAACCTTCATCGGGCCGGGAGATTTGCCGGGCCGCAGCGGCGGGTTTTTTTTTGGGTAAACTCCGGGACCGCCCGGCGCCCTCCGGACGAATCTGGAACGGCCGAGCCCCCATCAGGCTCGGCGAGAGCGGCGCGGCGTCTGGCGACCGCCCCGCTCCCCATGAATATTAGAGAGCGGCGGGGCGCGGAGGTCGAGGGGAAGCTTAAGCGTCTCGTCTCAAGGTTAAAATATTCGCTGAGGGGGGAGAGGCGTTCGAGCTGCCCGCCGCGCGCCTCTGTAGTCTTCCGCAGCGGCTCAATTACCCCAGTAAATCTATTTTTCGCGCGGATTAGCCCTCCCGCCGCCAAGCGCCGTCCCATCATGCCTCGCTCATTACGGCGTCTTGAAATATGAGGTTTTAGCGCCCGCGAGGTAATGAATTACCAGGAAGTGAGCGTGATGGATTCTTTCTGGTCCTTGGAGTTTTTCCCCGGCTGGGGCGGCGGCGATGGAAGCGATGGGGTTGTTTTTATTTCTCCCAGGTCTCAGGCGAGAATTACATCCCGAGCCGCGGAATGACGAGCGCACTTAGAGAGATTAAGCCGGAGAGACAGGTGTGAAATTGAAAAAGTGAGGCGCGGAGGCGGTACCTGTTGCAGGTGTGAAATTACTCCCGCTCCTCCGTTAAGGCCGTTGAGGCGAGCCCGGTTCCTGGGCCTGCGGCCTGGGTTCGGGGGCAGTGGCTCGGTTCCTGGGCCTGCGGCCTGGGTTCTGGGCCTGCGGCCTGGGTTCTGGGCCTGCGGCCTGGGTTCTGGGCCTGCGGCCTGGGTTCGGGGGGCTGCGTGTGATCGGTCAGATGCCCCGGGTCTGATATCGGGTGGGTATATCCAGACTGCTCGAGTCTCCCGGGAGTCTCCCTGATTTAAGACTCAGCCCCCCACGGCCTCCGAACACCGAGCTTCGCTGTGCCAGCACAGGTCTGCTGTGTTGAAATCTCATGAAAGACTGATAGGTCTGCGCAGTTCACTGTAAGCCTCAGTTATTTGAAATGTCCTCAAAGACACTGTACTGTACCCCCTCCCAACAGTACTTTTTATCCCTACTGCAACAATTATTTTCTGCCATATGGGTTGGGGGTGTGAAGGCTAAACCCCCTGCATAACAGAGAGAGAGAGAGAGCGAGAGACCCCATCCATGAGAAAGAGAGAGAGAGCGAGACAGATACATGTATATTAACAAAGGTACTGACAAAGGTACAGAAGAGGAAAAGAAGGGAAGGGGGAAAGGGAGTGAGAGAAAAAATCAGTGAGTAACAGAAAGAGATAAGAGGGGGAGGGATGCGATAAAGAAGGAGAGGGGAAGTGCGAGTGAGGGAGGGGAGGTGGCGGAGGAGAGAGGAGGAGGGGAACGAGAGGAGCGACAAGGGGGGTGCTGGGGCGGAAAGACGAGGGGTCAACGCAGTCAGAATACGCTTTCCCCGTACGCTTTGGCAGCGCTGCTCCGGTCCTCCCGCCAATAAAGAATCATCCAAACGAACGCTTCGCACCTACGGGCAGACTGCATCCAGCTCGCCGGGGATTGGCGGAGGCGCAGAGCGTGAGAAAGCGGCGTGGAAGGAGAGAGGCGAAGAGAGGGTCCCATTGATTATCCGCTGTGGATGAAAGCCGGCGTAATCTCAGCTGGCGCCAGCTGCGATGCCGGGGTCCCACGCCAGCTTTTTTTTCCGGAGCGCTTCACGAAGCCGCGGCTCCCTCGGAAAGCCCCCGCCGAGCGGGTCGGCGATTACCAACGATCCGGCCGTAAAAAAAGAGACGTGAAATACGAAGAGGAGCGTGAAGAAGACGCCCGCGGCGCTCGGGCGAGCGGGCTGCGGACCTCGGCGGGCCCGGGCGCGCGCCGTCCCTTTAACGAAAAAAAAAAGAAAAAGAAAACGAGGCCGTCCCACGCGGCGCGGAGCGGCCATTGTGCGCAGGGGGCCCTTGACAAAGACTCCGCCCCAGAGCTCCTTTCAGGACTCAAAGGGAGCTTTTGTGTCGCCTCGCGCCGATTGGCCCGGGCAGTCGTGCGTGCTGCCGGCCCCCCCGTGAATGGCCGGCTTTGTCTTCCCGTGGTGCCTCGGGGCCGGAGCAGTCCCCAAATATTTGAAACATTCTGTCCGAACCCGTTGACCGTGTCTGTCTTTTTTAATGCTTTTTTGGACAGACACAGATGTAGTTATGTATGATGAAATGGCTAAGGATGATTTGGGGGATGAATCTGATGGCATGGTTTCTAAGCAGCGGCACAAGTGGGCCTCAGGGAGTTGCTGTTTACTTCTGACTGACGCACACGTTACAGTTCTATGAAAATCTTAAGCGACTGAACCTGAAACACATTATACATGAAGAACAAGATCTGAGGTGCCATGGCTGTTATTATTATTATTATTATTATTATTATTATTATTATTATTATTAGTAGTAGTAGTAGTAGCAGTAGTAGTATTATATTGTGGGAATTGTGGAACACGTCACCACCTCATGACTTACAATAGCTACAGTTTTGGGACCTCATGGTGTCCGTCATTGGTCAGGATGCTGCTATTTAAAGTTTTAAAGCACTTTGAAAGCACTCTAGGACACACTCACACAGCAACCGTGCTTTTTTCCCAGAAAAGCGGTCCGGGTTCTTCTTCGCTCTTACCGTGCTGCTGGATGTTCGCTAATGGATTGCACAAACACTCAGGCTCCCGCCGTACCTCCATAAAGTTCTCTCGCGCGCCTCTGTCCGGTGTGTATTTTTGGCTTGGCGCTCGCTTCCTTTTACGTCATGTCCACACTTCACAGCTGTCCCTTCGCCTCTCGCCGCGGCTCTGCGTGCGGCACAGACAGCTCGCGGTTACCGTTCGCTGCGTTGTATTATTAGACGAGTGCTGGCTGGCCGTCGATGGCCTCTCAGCGCTGGCAGAGCTCACCTCTGAAGAGATCTCAGTGAGAATGTCTGTGAGAAATTATTGCCGCTCGCAGGGCCAGACACTCCACGGTATATATACGGCAGCGGGCAACGAAACACTTTCGGAGCGCGCGGATAAATTTAACTGGAAATGAGGACAAACTCATGGCTGAAGCACAAGGGCGTGAAGGTTCTGCCACTCTTCTGCTTAGAGGTGCCCGCTGCCCTGCCAACTCTCCACCAGCCCAGCCCTGGTACACAAATGCCCTTACCAAGCGCCAGGGATGGGCATTCAGGGAGGGCGCGGTAGGCACCGCCTATCTTATGAAAACCCGACTGATGTGAAGTGATTATGTCATGTTTTATCGTTAGCCTGTACTCCACAGTGCGTTTCCTGCATAGTGTCACCTTTTGATTGGATAAACACCAGTAACTTGCAGTGAGGTGTGTGGCTCGGAAAGTATTGGAATACGATACGCTCTTCACGGCGGAAAGGTTTTGAGCCTTTGTCATTTAGGATGGTCTTCTTATTACCAGAAGGCAATAACCCGCCGGATTGTCTTCTGCTGCTATAGGGCACTACTGATTTTTGTGCACCGAAATGAGGGAGGTCAGGTGACACCGCGAAGGCTGTCCTACCCTGACCGGGCGACCCCACTAAAGGGCGCGCGTTCCCTTCCCGGGCTGAGAAACGCATCATTAAATCTGCTCATTACGCGCTCGCTCTACCTGAGAGATGGCCAGAACCCAGCCACATCGCACTGCAGCGATGCAAACCCCGTCCACCCCGTCCGCCTCTGCCCTTTGAGAAAGGGCTGGCTCTGCAGCCGACGGCACAGGCCCGGACGCGCCGGGGACGCGACCGCTGCGGCGTGACAAAGGGGAGGCTGCCGGCGCGCGGACATTCGCTAGCGAAATGACCGCCGCTCTGTCATTGGCATACCGAAGCATGAACGTTCCTGCCAATTCTGTCATTACAACTTGAAAAAAGATCCATCATTGCTGTGAATTTAATGGAGCATCGGTAAGTGAAAGATAAAGGCAAGGAGGAGGACTGGGTAATGGAATCGGAGGACGGCATCCAAGATAATGGATGCCAATTACCCATAATTCCTGGAGTCAAGTCATATTACCCTGCAAATATGGGGACCGGGCTTCTCTGTTGCTCTTGCCAGACATTTCAGACCCAGTGACCCTGTGCTAGTGTATGGCAAGGAGCAGGACTACCTTTGTTTTCCTTTTATGGTGGCTTTTGCCTGGCGTTTACATGGAAACATCCGGAACATGAGAGAAAAATCCCGTTTCCCTCACGCCAGGTTGGAGCACACAGGGCTGCCATGGACATCTTTGAAGGCTTGCAACATTTATTATGTGAAAGTTTCTTGACATTACCAGTGGGCGTGGGGAGAGATTACAAACAAATTCACTCAGTTTAGCATCTGTCTCTGTGATGCTTATTCGGCGCCGACGCTTCTGTAAGCTTTTTCGGTTTGTTCTCTGTTCGGCGCACCGCTTCTGTTTCTGAAGGACGTGTGGGTTGGGTTCTGCAGGCCCAGCTTAGCCCTGGAGCCATCAGCACCACTGTGTGTCTGTCGCTAGCAGAGGCTGGCTTAGAAGTGCTAATCCACAGGGTGAATGCAGAAACTCTGTAATGAGCTTTCTGAGGAGCCGAGCAAATCTCCGCTCTGAAGTTCCTCTCTCACAGTAAGACCACACACTTCACCAGTATCCCTTGCGATGTGGGCAAAATACTTGCGTGTGCGTAGTTGTGTGGGCGCGTCCTTGAACCAGAGACTTGGTGGGCAGGAAGCTTAATAAATGGAATTAAAAGGAGGGACTGGTGACAAGCTTCAAGGACACTTCTAATAATAATGCTGGGGCTTCAAAGAAAGACTAACGACTGCTCAGTTTCCTTTGGAGTATCTTGGTGCAATCCAGAGTCGGGAGGGGGGATTAAAAAGTATCTATGTAATAAATTTAGGTGCCTTAGTTTATGCCAGAAGTTTCTAAAGTGTGAGGCGGGCCTCCCCAAGGGGGCGCCAGAGAGTTCCCGGGGAGGTGCGGAGGCGTGAGGGAGAATAGACACGTAGACACAACAGAATGATTCAACAAATGAGCAAAGCAATACAGAAAAGGTGCTCAAACGAGAAATAAACCAATGTGCTGCTGTGAAAATAAAATCACTCAAATTGCTTTGAGTGGCTCTCAATTTTGAGCTGTCTCTCCCTTTTGGTCTAGCCTGCTGTTAGAAAAATCTAGAGGTCAGAGGGAGTTAAAATGATTTTTTTTCTTTACCTGAGAAGCTATGTTTTGAAAATATAACCCATGGCACAATTAAATATGAATATGTATTTACTTAGAAAGCTATCCCATTGTAATGTTATAGTTTGGCCCGTTGTAATGTCATCGTGTCGGTCCGTAGTCTCTGTGGAACCATTTGCATGCTAGCTAGCTAGCTTAGCAACATGGAGAGATTTTTGAGAGCAGCAGTACCACAGCCTCAAGATACCGGTACCAAAACAAATGGCATAAATATGATCACCAGTAAATCCATCTGGGATTTAATTGGACATCGCAAAGGGGCACTGGCGAATGAGAGCTTGCGACCAGCGAAAGTAAACATAGCCAGGTAGCGGCTAAACCCCCAGAGTTTTTTAAAAGGAGGCTAGAGACATTTTGAGGGCAGCAGATGGGGGTCGATGAGTTTATGAATGGGGATTTCTGTGTGTGTGTGTGTGTGTGTAAGGGGGGAGGGGGAGGTGTGGTGGGGGGCTGCAATTATCCTGTTTCATACTTTTGAATACCCCTGGTTTATTCTACCAAAAATGTGGATTTTAAGTACCTGGGTATAAATGCATATTAAAAGAACAAATGAAAAACATAACATTGCAGAAAATTTCCCTTTCAATCCCTCTGAGGTTTGCAAGCTGTCAACCATGGATTTTAATAGCAAATGGTGGATGAACTATGAACATACCAGACATTTCCAAATGCCTACTTGATGGCTTCAGTAATCCAAGAGAATTGAAGGAAATAGGGGAAATTATTTATAAGATATTAGCAGGCATTTTATGCTATCTCTGTAGACTGCAGAAATTCCCTTGGACAAAGCAGTGTAGTATCAGTATATAAGAACCGAGATTAAGCTGACCTTGTAAATTTACGACCAGTTTAACTTCCAACTCATGGCGCATATTTACAATCTATTATTCCAAACAATTTAGGATTATTCTTACAAAACTTTATCATAAGGTATTATGTTCATGTTTTGGCAGAGGGAGATTAAGTTACAAATCTTCAGGACATTTATTAGAATTTGCTACAAAACGTTTAGTCTCAAACCTAGTTTATGATGCCACCTTGTATTGCACATCTTGGGGGATATTTGCAATCTATAATTCCACACAATTTAGGATTATTCTTGCAAAACTATCATAAGGGATTAAGGTTGTGCCTTGGCAGAGAGAGATTATGTGTGACAAATTTTCTGGACTTTTTGTTGCGCAAGCTATGAAAATTTGTTCAGTCTCAAAGCCAGTTTCTGATGGTATGTTATATATCTTTGATTTCAAAAAGCACTTGAGTGACTGATTATCAGTACCACAAGTGACTCTTATCAAACAGAAATCATGTGGTATTAAAGGAGTTCCCTCCAAGTAGATTCAAAAACTGCCTCGGGGCAGAATGCAGAGTAATGACTAGGGGGATAACGCTTGAGCAGGATGCTCTGGAAAATGGAGTCCCCCAGGTATCAGTGTTGGGTCCCCTTCTTTACATAAACGACTTTGATAAAAACATTACTAGTAAAAAATAGTTAAATTTGCCAATGGCAACGACCCGGGGGCGTAGTAAATAATCCAAGATTTAAATAGAATTCAGAATTGAGCAGCCACCTGGATGTGGATTTAAACATTTAAACTATTTTACATTAGAATAAAACAAAAAAAAAAAATCAGGCAGTGGTTTTTATGGGAGGTACCAAATTAGTGTTCACAATATGAATGTACCACTTCATATTTAGAATGCTATTTCTAGTTTCCACACAATTCCAAGGACACAACCGTGTTCTAGAAAAAGCATTAAGAAGGACAACACGATTGGTTGCGGAATGAAGTGTGGCAAGACACTTCCCCTTCGCCTCAGAATAATGGTACTTAGAGTGGGTGGAATGTTATTGAGGTAATGCATGTTTAATTTTAAACAGGAATTCATAAAGAGGATTACTGCAGCAGTGTCAAGTTGAGTTCCGTCAGCTGCACAAGGGGGACTCGGTGGAAAGGTAAATTTCGCGTCGACCCTACGAAATATTTTTTTCCACTTCCATGGAGTGTTACTGTATCGATGCACGGGATAGCTCTCTCCTGCTCTGATGGGAGCAGAGTCCCGCGAATGTTCAATGGCAGGCTCGGTCGTGTATTCAGTGACAGACCGGGGTGGGCTTAATGGCCTGTTGTGATAATAAAAGCTTTTTTGCTGTACATTTTAATGAGCGTGCGATCCTGTCTGCATGCTGTGTGTGTGTGCGTGTGTGTGCGTGTCTGTGTGTGTCTTTCATGTGTGTGCGTGTGTGTTCACCAGCCTTCTAGCAGCCTAGGTGGCTATGATGTCCTCCTACTTTCCCTGCCTTTTATGTTCCAGTATATTTCAAAACTGTTCTATAGAACTTCAACGGAAGCCCTGCTTTGGTGTATAGATTGAATGGTGAATGTGAGGTAAATGGAATGATTTCATGGAGAGGAATCCTGCATGCAGTGTGTATGTGTAGGTTGCTTGTGGAACAAAGAAACGTTTGAAGGTCCCCGCGTACTGGCCTTCATCTCCGCATCTTTCAGATGAGTGCAGCATGCTTTAATGGAACGAGCGTTTTCAGCATTGCTGCATGTGACAGCCGGATCTGATCACAGCTAGGGAACCGCTCGGCAAGGACCGATCCATTGATATTGCGGGGATTTAAATAAGTCTCTCTTTCGCTATGTTTCCTTCTTCTGTCTGTCTCCCCCTTCGTCTTTCTCCCTCTCGCTCTGCCTTTCTCGTTCCCTTTCATTCTCTCTCATTCTCTCTCTCCCCCTCCTCTTGCCAGGAGCTCTCCAGCAAACCAGCCACCAATTAAGTTTAGAGCAGTTGAACTGTAATCTGTGATCCGGTTTGTGAAGCCGTTGGGCTCTCCGTACTTATTTAGCCTTTTTTGTTTAGCCTTTTTTTTTCTGATAGGATTACCGCCTCCCCTCACCCTCCTCCCTGCCCTCTCCCAAACAAACACTCTGCCTCGACCCCACCCTTCCGCCCCTTCACCCGCACGCCAATTCCCATGGAACGAGCCGCGCGTCGACCCCGTCCTCCTCAGATTAGTCCATCACGTTAAACCAGGTCCTCCCGTTTTCCGGACAACGTCGCCCCGACGACCGGCCGACCGCTCGCCGATCTGCTTTAAGCCGCCCCCCCGTCTCCACCCCCCCCCCCCCCCCCCACCCCGCCCCCAGGGCTCACGTAGCCGATGGCACCTTTATTAAGCGAAAGGCCTTTAAAGTGCTGGATTACAGGCCTCTGCTGTGCTGCCTGACTGTTTCCGGGGTGACGGGCCGCGTCGCGCGTTCCAGGGAGCCGGTGCGCCGAGCCTGTTTTTCCCCTCTGCGGATCGATGGAGAGCGGTCTGCGGGGGACGGCTGACGTCACTCCTCACAGGACGGAAAGCCTGTCCTCACAGTCGGGTAGCACGGCGAACGTTCTCAAAGAAAATATATTGGCGAGATATTGCAACACCTCACAATTATATGGGCAAATATACAAATGGTTGCCTAGTTTCATAACATTGTTTTTGAAATACCCTGTTGTGAAATGCGTTATCCTTGCATTTACGTTTATGCCAGCCCGGGTATGGACCGTTTATTTGCGGAGTTTTCCGCCGCTGTGCGGCTGCGGCTTTGTGTGACCAACCTTGCGTTTGTCCTCGGCTTCAGCCCTCTCTCTCATCGCTTCATTTATAATGGAGATAAGCACCCAGTCAAGGCTAATAGATCATTGATATTGCTCTCATTTATAAAGGCGTACAGTGAACTCACACAGAGGAAACAGCCAGACAGGCCTAACGAATCGCTGATATGGCTTCATTTATAAAGCCATAAACACCCAGACGAGACCAACAGATTGGTAATATCGCTTAATTTATAAAGTGCAAATATTGCATACTTCTTCTTCGCGGCTGTTTGGTTGAAGGGGGAGAGGAGTGCGTCTTGAGGGTCTATCCATCTTTGTATTGAAGGCGTCTGGCAGCCGGCTTCTTACCCAGAATTCGGCTGCGAGCTGCTCTGTTGGTCTGAAGGGTACTGGAGATGCGGGAACAGTGGGGATCAATCACAGGCCGGACACTGCACCCTTGTAAGCTCCTTTGATCAGAGTATAGTTTGAGGCGAAACCCTCTGCCAAGGTCACATCGCAGGGTGATTTATGGCAGGACTGCCTCTTCCACGGCGCTTCACAAAAAGTGCTCAAACCCAGCCGTCAGAGAGGCAAACTCCTTACCGCCCAGAATCCCACACACACACACACACACAGACACATAGACATGCACGCATACACACACACACACACACACACATGCGTGCATCCACACTCACGTGTATGTGCAAGCACGCTCACGCACGTGTGCACAAATGCAAGGATGCACACACGCTCGCATGCGCAAATGCACAAGCAGCATGCATGTGCAAGTGCTCACACACGTGCACACACACGCACGCACACACACACACTTGTTCGTGCACATGCACCAGCACTGGTGCACGCTGGCACAAGCATGTGCACACACATGCACACAAGCATGCACACACATATGTCCAAGGATGAATACACAGGCACTCACACAAGCGTGCAGGCATATGGACACTGTCGCACATGCTCGTACATTCACACATGCTTGACATGCACTTGCAGGCATGCACATAGGTTTGCACACAAGCACAGGTTTGCAAGTGTGGCCATGCACACACACACATGCAGACACACTCACAAATACTTCCCCCACACAAGTGCTTCATGAAATCACGCAGGCATGTGTACATGCCCACATACGTGCACTCACCTGTACACTGACATGTCCGCACACACTCGTTTAGACCAACAAACATACACCTTCACATGCACACACACAGGCAGACACACACACACACACACACACACACACATATACACATGCATGCACACACACACACACACACACACACAAGTGTTCCTCCTGTCTGCTAACACTGCGCCCTCTCTCCTCCTGGCTGGGGATCAAACACAGCTCTGACTCTCTGCCTTTGAAAGGAATATGAAGGTTGCTGAACATTTTCCTTTCTCACACTCCTGAGTGAATTATTCAAGAATGTTGCGCTATAAATATTTTCTTTCGTCAGTTTGGCGAAATTGAAAGGCTAATATCAGACATTCTCCTGAAAGGGTGCTGCAGACATTGGAGGTCATCTCCTGTTTCAGTAAACAACGGAGAGGTACCCGGAGAAACGGAGACAGACACACCTGCATATGCTGACATTTACCCACGCGTTCAGACACATTCACAGACACGCACACATCCACAGACACGAGGTGCATGTACGTTTTCACAACAAAGACATGATCAAGGAGACGCAGTCACGTTCTCTGACACGGACACGCACACACACTGAAATAGACACATGCTAAACACAGACACCTACCCACCCACCCAGACACAGACACATGCTAAACAGACACCTACCCACCCACCCAGACACAGACACATGCTAAACAGACACCTACCCACCCACCCACACACACACACACACACACACACCCTCACACACACACACACACTGAAACAGACACATACTAAACACAGACACCTACCCACCTACCCACACACACACCCTCACACACACACACACACACACACACACACACACGCACTCACACTCACAGCACACACACTGAAACAGACACATACTAAAAGAGAAACAGAGAGACACACACACACACACACATCCTCTCACACACACACACACACTGAAACAGACACATACTAAAAGAGAAACAGAGACACACACACACACCTATCCACCCACACACACACACACACACACACACACACATCCTCACACACACACACACACACACACTGAAACAGACACATACTAAAAGAGAGAGAGGCACGTACACAGACACCTACCCACCTACACACACACCCTCACACACACACACTGAAACAGACACATGCTAAAAGTGAGAGAGTCACGCACTCAGACACCTACCCACCCACACACACACCTTCGTGAACACACACTCACACACACACACCCTCACTCACACCACTCACACACACACACACACACACACACACCATCACGCACACACACGCACACACACAGACACACCACTCACACACACACACACACACATCATCACGCACACACGCGCACACACACACACGCGCACACACACGCACACACACACAGAGCGCCGTGTTTTCCCCCAGCAGCAGTCGGCTCGCTGCGTACAGTGATTTTCTGCAGTCAAGGTGACTGAGCGCCGTGTAGCAGAACCCAATGCATCAGGGGAGGCAGCGCAGTGTGACATTACTGTGTTCATTTCTCGCCTTCCTTCAGAAAGCACGGAAAAAGACCCGATGGATTGATGCCCGCTGCACGCCCCGCTGATCTGCTCGGGGCTCAGAGATCAGGGCTCCGGCGGTCAGCCCCCGCCGCCGTCTCCGCAGAGAGGCCAGCGGCTGTCCTGGCCTGCGCAGATCTGATAAACATTACCCTAGCACAGGGCAATCAAGAGCTGCCATTGGCCGTACGGGGATTGAGTCACGATGCCCTGTTATGAACTACATGTAGTGGACGCGCGTCGTACACAACGGCCAAGCAGGGTAATTGGTTATGCAATGTTTTCCAGGCACTGTTGTTTGGCTTAACAGGGTGACGAGGCATTGTAATTTGCTGTACCAAGCGGTTACAGGCTGTACACAATGTCCAAGTACTGTCATTGGCTGTACAAAGAGTGGCTTGGCCAGTTAATTGCCTGCACGGAGCGATAATGCGCTTTCTCTGGCTGTGGAGAGCTGTCAATTGGTGTGTTGAGCTGAGCATAGCAGTCTACAGCTGCAGTTATCTCAAGGTCATTCATTTAATTTTCAAGGTCATTTTCCTCCCAGGGTTCTTTACCGGGGCTTTTAGGTGAATAATCCTGGTCCCATCCCGTAACTCATCAAGGTGCAGAACTCAGGCTAGGCCTCTCTGTGTGAGATCACGAACCAACAGGTGTGGTGACGGAAATAACACGTTTCTGGTTACTTCCTATAATGAATTCACTCTCTATGTTGGGCATGCTATTACAGAATGTTTTATTTCTATATATAGAAATATACCACTATCTCATACCACTATCTATATATAGATAGTGGTATGAGAGTGTCCTTTGCTATTAAGAGGTATCATGCAATTAGACTGAAGGCTTTGCCATACCCATAGATGGTATGTTTTGAGTTATGGGTGTGGCTGTATTAGACTATAAATGTCTGAAGCTGTCGTGATAGGGGCAGAGCAGACGCCATATAATTTTTGTGTTTTCTCTCTATGCTGCATGAATAAATTTGCTTGATTGACACAGAGTGTGGTTATTTTTGCAGACACCAAACAGAGGAAGCCCCCCCCCCCACCTCCCAAATCCTCCTCTGCTACTGGGAATCCCATCGAGCAATGTATTTTTAAAGATGCTTTCTGAGCTCATTTCTGTTTCCTGTTTCTCTGGAAATAAGTGTACAACATTCATGACTTATAGATGACTCCACTTTCCAGGCAAAGCTCTCTGATATTCCCTCTTTTCAAAAGGATCTCTGGAAATTCAACATAGTGCGTGTGTCTGTGTGTGTGTGTGTGTGCTTGCTTGCGTGCATGCACACGTGCGTGTGCGCATGTGTGTGTGCTGCATGAATGTGTGTGTGTGCGCGTGTGAGTGTGTGTTTATGTGAGCCAGTCAGTGTGCTCTGGGGTTGAACAGGAGTATAGGGGCTGAACCGTGGAGGTGGTTTTAATTGGGCATGGGGTATAAAGCTGGCATAATAGCTTTTTTAATTAATGACTGAAACGTTGTACTCACAGAAGTGGGTAATCACATCATGTAAATGAAACATGTTTTAGAAAAAAAAAACCCCATCATTATACAGCGTGTTTGTTTATTTATTCGCCATCTTCCTAATGTCATCGCGCTGCTCTGTCACGTTCGTGATTGACGGGCTCTTCCGCGCTCATCCGAACCGTCAGAGCGCTGGGACCGAGTGCGATTGGCAGACTCAGCAGCAACCTCCGTCTGGAAGCGGCGCTTATCTTTCATTCCGGAAGTTTCCCCCTTCCCACCGAGGAGTTCCAAGTCCCGCGCCCTGCATTCCAAACCCTGCCCTTTACCGGCGCTTTATGGTCGTTCATTATGTGCGCGCGTGTGTGTGTGTGTGTGTGCGTGCGTGTTTGTGTTTTGTGCGTGCGTGCGTGTATACACAAAGGGCGATAAATATTTAATGTTGTTTTTCTGTAGTTGATATGATTTATGACGAAGAATATTTTTTATTTGACCTTTATGTATCCAGGTAAAACCCACTGAGACAAAAGTCTCTTTCTCAAGTGAGATTTATGCCCCGGTGCGGGACCGCGGGCGGTCCGGTGGAGGTGTTGTCTCTGCGGATCTGCGGAGTAATCGTTCACTCTTTATCTGCGGGATGGTGGGGGGGGGGGGGCACAGAGAGTTAAATGCTGCACTCAACCCCGTGAAGGAAGACATCATGTTATCTGAGCGAATCAAACTGTTTGCGAGGCGGTGAAGGAACACGGAGGCTCCCCTCCATTAGGGGGAATTGACTGAGGCTGCCGATAATGAAGCACAACACTGTTTATTCCAATACTCATATGCAGCGCTGCTGTCAGCTTCTATTAAGGATGAATGGGCTGGCTGGGAGTAGCAGCTTTCATTTCTAATGCACGGGGGAGGGAGGGAGAGAAAGAGAGAGAGATAGATAGAGGGAGACAGAGAGAGAGAGAGAAAGGGAAAGGGAGAGAAAGAGAGACTGAAAGAGAGAGAGAGATCAATATCTAACAATGTCTGACAGAGGAAGGAGGGCAGGGGGAGAGGGAGAAAAAGAGGGAGTGAATGAGGGAGGGGGAAAGAGAAATCAATGTTTGACAAAGGTACTGAGAAGGGAAAAGAGGGGAAGAGAGAAAGGGAGTGAGAGAAAAAATCTGTGTAACAGAAAGAGAGAGAGGGGGAAGGTTGCGATAAAGGAGACGGGAAGTGAGAGTGAGATGGGAGGTGGCGGAGGAGAGAGGAGGAGGAGAACGCGAGGAGCGACAAGGGAGTGCTGGGACGGAAAGATGCGGAAGGCAGGACACTTCAGCTCCACCCACTCCAAGACCACTATGACCTCTGAACTCTGACCCTTGTGAATGTAGGAGTGACAGCACGCTTGGCCATAGAGGCCTGTGGAATCATGAGCCATTGATGTTGACAGACTTCTGTAGCCCTGGACTGTTCTAATACCCCCCCTCCCTCCACACCCCCATCCATGTAAATTTGACACCCAGGTTTGCTGACCCAAAACTGTAATGTTTTAGGTTTGGCCACTTCTCAGAGATTAGGCTTTCTCGGTAAGAATGCCCGACTGCTTTTACAGGGTTGAATGTGATTTTAGGGGGGCAATACATAACATTTATCAGGGAGTCAGCGAGTCAGAACACAGCGAGACATGGAAGTTGAACTTTCTGTAAACGGAATCGTAAACGGGTTTCTACAATTTCCGGGGTTCTACCGAATTCCACCTTTTTCTTTTGTGAAATGGGGCGATTTCCTTATCCCCAGTATGAATTTTCCCCCAATTTGGAATTCCCAGTTGCATGGATGAACACCCCATCTGTTTTGCGGATGTAGATGCACGCGCGCGCGTGTGTGTGTGTGTGCGTGTGTGTGCATTTGTGCACGTTTGCGTTCATGTGCCCGTGTGGCTGTTTCCCTGCCTGCACAAAAATGTCACACATTGCATGTGAGAGGACGGTGCTCAGTCAAACTCAGATTTAAACGGCTTCACCGGCGGCGGAAAAATATTCATTGCGAAAGCAATGAATCATGACTGGCGCATTATGTCTGTTGCATGGATAAAGGCGCTCTGTAGCGTGCCTGCTGGAACGCAGCACGCTAGATTTCACCCGGGGTTTCACTCTCGGCCCGGTCCCCGCTGTAGGGCCAGCGCCCACACGTGCGCCCGGAGGAGTTTGCGCGGCGGCGGCTAGCGTTCCGCCCTCTCAGGCCCGTATTCAATCCACACTCGGCCTCAGGTTGCAAATAGAATGCATACGGCACCTATTCAAACGCGGTCTGGAGAGTTCCTTTCCGTGGTGACTGTGTTTGCCAGAACATTGCAATTCTGTTTCTTTTGTGATGTCAAATGAAAGTAAATTTTGATTGAAAGGGGGGGTGTTGGGCTGCAGTAGATTGATAGGTCTGTGGAAACGGCAGTGGGCGGTGCCTGCAGGGGTGTGCGGGGACACGGCGGGCTGGATCGGGGAGGGGGGTGGGGAAGGGGGTGGCGGCTGGGTGGCGGTTGGGGAAGGGGGGGGTGGCGGCTGGGTGGCGGTTGGGGATGGGGGGGGGGTGGCGGCTGGGTGGCGGTAGGGGAAGGGGGGTGGGGGGGTGGCGGCTGGGTGGCGGTTGGGGAAGGGGGGGGGGGGGCCGTGATTAAGAGCTCTGGCAGGGATTCTTCTCCCTTTCTCTGGTTTTCCTCGTGGCAGTGTGGATGCCGCCCATCCGCGCACAGACTGCTCTCTAATTGCTGTTTGTAATTAGCAGGGGAAATGAGGGATAGGTTAATAAGCTCAAAAAGGTGCAGGGGGAGGGGGGGAGGCGGAGGTGGGTGGGGCGGGGAGGGGAGGGAGGGGAGGGGAGGAGCTGTCAGTTCGGGGGACGCGTTCTGACAGGTGACATATCGGAGCGGTGGCATGTGATGGGATTTTTTTTTTCGTTTTTTTTTTTCGCCCTGCAGAAGGTACATTTGTGGTAGAGAATTTAATTCTCAGGCCAGAGATGGAAATTGAGATGGTTGTACTAATGTATAGTAGCGCGGGCAGCGTCTGGATTGGTGCACATCTATAATTCAGAGCCGAATTTGGCTGGTGCTCTTTTCTAAATCTGCATCTTATTTGCGCAGCTGGGTCTCCACCCCTTGTCCCTGACCGGAGAGCCTTCACCAAGGACACAGCGGCTGCTCTCGCTGTCGGCCCGGACTGTGATGCTTCATCCAGCCGTGCCCCACTGTGGGTTTAAACACCGCTCTACACCAAAATGCACTGCTCGGTATTTCTGTACATAACACTCTATACCAGCCCACACTACTAAATCTCTCTGTCTACCACTCTGTCGTAGATGCCATTCTATACAAGTCTGTACCACTAAATCATGTATCTGTACCAGCCTGTCCCACTCTGTCGTAGATGCCACTCTATACAAGTCTATACCACTAAATCATGTATCTGTACCAGCCTGTCCCACTCTGTCGTAGATGCCACTCTATACAAGTCTATACCACTAAATCATGCATCTGTACCAGCCTGTCCCACTCTGTCGTAGATGCCACTCTATACCAGTCTACACCACTAAATCATGTATCTGTACCAGCCTGTCCCACTCTGTCGCAGATGCCACTCTATACAAGTCTATACCACTAAATCATGTATCTGTACCAGCCTGTCCCACTCTGTCGCAGATGCCACTCTATACCAGTCTACACCACTAAATCATGTATCATTCTACACTGACGTATTAAATGTATTAAACACCACTCTTTTGTTTGTCTACAGCACCCAGGCATGTATCACACTGTAACCAGTATCCGTTATATACTACTCTGTACTGGTCTACATCACTCAATCATGTGCCAATCTATACCAGCCTCCAAATCGAGATTGCACCACTTCATACCAGCCTTTTCCACTCTGAATCAGGCACGTGTCACTCCACACCAGAATAGTCTCACTCAGAATGTTATTTTATACTACTTTGTACCAGCCTGTCACAATCTGAATGATATACTACTCTATACCAGCCTGCCCTTTTCAGAATGGTATAATTAGATACAAACAAGTTGCACTCTGAATGCTATTCTGGTATACTGTTACACCAGCCTGATGCACTCAGAATACCAAAATACCAGGCTTTGCTACTCATAATGAGGACAGAACCATTAAGTACAGCCACTCAGAATCTGGACTGACAGTTGATCTAAGTAAAACAGATGGTGTTCTTCAGTAAGTAAGGTAAAGAGAATAACATGACACAATGGCAACACAATTGCACGACTTATGCAGACAGGTACAAGTCATCTCGATTGCTGTGACTTCTGTGGATATGTGTCACTTCTCTGGCTAGTTGTGACTTATGGACAGGTTTGATGATAGGTGTGACTCCAGATGACAGGTGTGTCTTCAGCAGACAGGTATGACTCTGGTGGACAGGTGTGACTCTGGTGGACAGGTGTGACTCCAGTGGACAGGTGTGTCTTCAGCAGACAGGCGTGACTCTGGTCGACAGGTGTGACTCTGGACAACAGGTGTGATTCTGGCGGACAGGTGTGACTCTGGACAACAGGTGTGACTCTGGCGGACAGGTGTGACTCTGGTGGACAGGTGTGAGTCCGGTGGACAGGTGTGACTATGGTGGACAGGTGTGACCTCAGTGGACAGGTGTGGCTCTGGTGGACAGGTGTGACTCTGGTGCACAGGTGTGACTCTGGCAGACAGGTGTGAGTCCGGTGTTCAGTCGAGACTCGCCTGGTCAGGTGGGATTTGTGCAGTGGAGCGCTGTTCATCAGCTGTGACAGACCCAGAGAGGTGCGCGTGTGTTGAGGGGTGTTAATCACGTTATGAATGAATGATAAAACGCTCCTCGTGTTCTGCTCCGCTGCCGTCAGCACTAATTTAATGCTGTAAAAAGTGCGTGGAGGATTGTGAGATTCTCTTTCCAGCTGATACAGCGCTACATCACTGTAAGACCTCAAGCACACACGCACACACACACACTCATGCATGCACGCACACACACATACATACACGCGCACACCCGCACACACAGGCACGCAAATACTTGCTTATTGGACCCTTCTTCGATTTTGCTGGAAGTAGAAAAAAACTCTTGATACAGCTTTGTTTGATCAGTGTGTGTTCTCACTCCAGCAAGCAGAAGTACACACAGCAGGACAAATTACTGGGATTTAGTCCAATAGATGAAGCCAGCTGAAGTGTGTGTATGTATGTGTGTGTGTGTGTATGTGTGCGTGCGTGAGTATGTGTGTGTGTGTGTGTGTGTGTGTGTGCATGCACGCATGAGAGTGTGTGTGTGGGGGAGCGCTTGCTCGTATAGTAAGAAATCCAAAGGGAAACAAAGAACTGAGCAGTGTTTGACACCAGGGGTTTAAGTGTGTCTGCCAAGCTGATAATCATTCTTTCCCAGGCCTGTTTGTTTTCACTCTGATAGAGTCAGAAGTTTGTAAATCCTCCTCCATCCGCCACCGCCGTCCGCACCCCCGCCACCCACTCGTCTGCCACCCCCCGCCCCCCAACCGTCAGGTTTAATGAGTTCCCTTCAAAGATTTCCCATGCTCCCCACCGCACACCTAGCGTGAGGCTTGGCTGCAGCTGGGGGGGCGTCGGGCCACGCCGACAGTCTATAAACAAGGCACGGAGGAGAGGAGAGAGGTGGAGACTCGGGTTAATTACTTGGGTAACTTCCTGTCTGGTTGTGGTGGCGGCCATTTTCCCAGCTTCAACTTTGGCCCGTATTCAATCAACACTTGGCCACGACCTTTCACCACTGACAAATAAACAAGTCAACAAACTGTGTCTTGTTTTTTTCTCTGAGTTCGATGATCTCATCCTAAACAGTTTGTTAGTGAAGTAAAAGCAGTAAGGCTCACATGTTTGTTAGTTAAGTAAAATAAGTAATTCTCACATATCTGTTAGTTAAATAAAAGCAGTAACGCTCACATTTATTCCTGTTAAAGTTAAAGACATTATTTTGATTGAATATTGGCCATTGTCTCCAATTAGCTCACTGCTCCCTACTGTCAGATGGTAAAAGAAGTAACCCTCACATGTTTGTTAGTTAAGTAAAAGAAGTAATGCTCACGTTTGTTAGTTAAGTACCATAAGTAATGCTGACATATTTGTTAGTTAAGTAAAAGCAGTAACGCTCACATTTATTCCTGTTAAAGTTAAAGACATTATTTTGATTGAATACTGGCCATTGTCTCCATTTAGCTCACTGCTCCCTACTGTCAGATGGGAGGTGGGGGCAGAGGGGTTTCTCGAAGGAAGGCTATTTTAAAGACAAATCTCACTTTTTTTACCTCAGTTCCCTTCATTCTCACAAGTGCACGTCATGCGCCCCTCGAGTCAGCACCTCTCTCGCTCTCCGCCGCACCGCCGCGCGTTTCTTTGCGCTTGTTCCCTCGCTTAGCGTCCCCGCGCGCCGCGACTCCGCTCCAGCGAGGGCCCGCGAGATGCCACGGGGGCGTCGCCGGGGCCGACGGGCAGCCCCTAGCCGCCCGGTCCCTCGTTTGGAAAGCCGGCTCGCCCCGTCGCGGCGGGCCGTTAATTGGCGGCGGTGTCGACGGGCGCCCGGGCGAGCCGGGCTGGCGGAGGCGCCGGCCGTCTCCCCCCTCCCCGCGCTAATCGCTAATCCCGCTCTGTCGGCAGCGCCGTCGTTGCAGAGGCGCTGATAAAGAGATACGGAGGCGATGAGCGGCTCCTCGCTGGCTGCGCTCCGTCCATGCTAAAAAGCTTCAGATGAAAAAACAGCAACTCCCAAGATGCAACAGTAGGCACGTTGACAGACCATCCCGTGTCTTAGCACTGATGGCAATCACTGTACCGGAGCTTGTGCCTGTAAGTCTGAGTGGTAGAGACTTGCATGCCAAGCTTATACCTCTCTGCTAAAGACCAGGGAAAACCAGTGCGGTTAACAACCACGTAACCCAGAAACTTTTCAGGTCATAACCAATATTTTCAACGCTGTCACACCAACCTAAGGCAGCTTTAAGGTGAAGGCAATGATTCGAAACAAAAAGCAAACTATGAGAAACAAGGGAGGTGGTTGAGTAGGGTGAGGAGAGGCACGTCAAAAACGTCACGCTTCTGAAACCCCTGCTGTATCCGACCCAAATCAGAGCTGCTGCTTCCCTAGTGACATCACCGTGAGAAGCCCTGGTCCCACAGAGCGAGCCTTGCCCCCCTGTCAAGCTCTGAGCACCTCGGTTTCGAGACTGGAGCGGTGGAGGTCAGGCGGCTGGGCGGTGCGCTTGGAAGGCTGGCGCTGTGGACTGCGCCATGATGGAGCGGGGGGGTCGGGGCAGGCGGGGGTGGGGGTCAGCGGCGCCCTCCAGCTGCTGCCAGCGCCCGACAATAACAGCCTGAAACGAAATGAAATCGTCTTTCTGGTGCAGAGAAAGGGGCCGAGCGACGTGAAAGGAACCGGCGAGCAGCCAGGGATTTTTTTTCTGTGGGCGAGGAATTCAGCATTTGTGCCTCTAAGGTCACCAGTGTGCTGCTTTCACTCACACAAAGAGCTGGAGCATGTGGATTCTTCCAGTATACTATACTGAGCCTGTGATTATTTTATGCTCAGAAGGCCACACAGTACTACAGGAGAGCCAGTGAGTATTTAATGCCCTATCGTACACACAGTACGGTAGGGGAGCCACTGACTATTTAATGCCCTATCATACACACAGTTCTACAGGAGAGCCAATGACTATTTAGAACATTACAGTACACACAGTACTACAGGAGAGCCAGCGACTATTTAATGCCCTATCATACACACAGTACTACAGGAGAGCCTATGACTGTTTAGAACATTACAGTACACACAGTACTACAGGAGAGCCAATGACTATTTAGAACATTAGAGTACACATGTACTACAGGAGAGCCAGTGACTGTTTAATGCCCTATTATACACACAGTACTACAAGAGAGCCAATGACTATTTTGTACCATATAGTACGCCAGAGGTGGAAAATCCAGGTTCAGAAAGTAAATGTCCTCCCCAGTATCTTGCTCCAATCACCTGGATTTACTAATTAGCAAATTAGCACCTGGATTTGCTAATTAATTCTTCAGCCACGAGATCGAACTAATTAGTGAAATCAGCTGGCCGCGTTCATGGGTGGAAGAAACATATGGCCAAACTTTTACTTTCTGACCCCCGGACTTTCCACCTCTGCAGTACACACAGTACTGTAGGGGAGCCAGTGACTATTTTAAACCATACTCGCCACACAGTTCTACATGGAAGCCAGCGGCTCCTAAATACCCTACAGACCACACAGCACTACAGGAAAGCCAGACTAATTTCAGGAGAGTCAGAATGTTATTTGCACGTGCAAAATGTGTTAGCTCCAGCAAAGCCAGTGTTTCTGTGAAGATAATTTTGCCCAGAATAGGCAAAAACCTTTTCTTAAAGCATTCAGTAAATCTGGCCTATGGGATATTAAAACAGCATTTTAAATTCCATATTTAAATACAGCAGCCTTTGCCTGAATATATTTTAGTAAGTTTACAAGGTCCCAGAAAATGCATTTTCTCAGTAAGCGGTCCGTAGGCCAAACATTTTTGGAGCCAACAATTTTGAACCTCTCGCCCAAAAAACAGGCCTCTTCCCCTGACGGAAACGATGTCCCTCCGGTTTCCCGCAGTTCGAGCTCCCGTTGCTCTGATCGGTCGAGCTCTGGCACGTACCGCATCCTCCCTGTCACAGACCGCGAGAAGCCGCCGCCGCCGCCGCCGCCTCGCTGCCAGGGAGCGGGAGGCTGATTTAACGGCGGCGCCTTTCCCAGCGTCTCGCCGAGGGACCTCTTCCTGGCCGCGGCCGCGCTCGCAGATTTACGATAACGAAGCGGAGGGGAAGAGGGAGAGGCGAGGGAGAGAGAGAGAGGGAGGGAGGGGGCTCTGGACCGTAACGAGCGCGCGGGGCGGGCCTGCCCCCTGCGTACGGGGGGGGCGGGGATTCGTTTGGCGTTTCGGCGAGCCGCGCTCCCGTTAAGGCCCCGGCTGCGCGGTGAACCGGGCCCGTCTGGTCCCCCCCCCCGGTGTCGCCGCTCCGCTGTCGGCCCCCGCCCTGTTTTCTGGCGAAAGAGTCGATGGCGGCCGCGACATTGAAGCCAGTGAAGCGGAGAGGGCGAGTTCCAAACCCGAACGGCCACGTTTGTGCGACACGGATCTGGGGGTTTTACTGAACTGGATTGGGAGGGTGTATAAGGATGAATTCCACATGCACTTTTTAGTCTACTAAACACATTACATACTATTCTGTAAGTAATAGTACAGTGTGCATTGTGTATAACTGGAGTCTGAAACTGGAGACTTTGACTATGAATAAGGATCTTTATACAAAGTGTTTAGATTTCTTTAATGTGCTGTAGTCATAGCATATTCTTACTGTGTGAACTGGACTTAATGTGTTCATGGCTTGAATAACAGTTACATAATAAGTGTTTGACCTTATTGGACCTGTGTTTTGTAGTTGTTTCAATGACCTTCAGTATGCACTTGTTGTAAATCGCTTTGGATAAAAGCGTCTGCCAAATAAATGTAATGTAATGTAATGATAGTTGTCATTTGCAGCAACCTTGTACATAGTTGAAACCTCCAGTTGCTCTAGAGCGCTTGAGCTTGGCCTGTGGAGATATCTACCTCGCAATCTGTCTGCAACCAAGAAGAACAGCCCTGGCCTGCTCCAGAAGAAGTTAATGGGAGTGTCTTGTGATCTTAAATATGTGTATACAGTGTGGGGATGTTTGCTGGCAGATCTCACTTGGATGCCAGACCAGAGACCTAGCGTTCTCAAATTAGCACGCGCTCCATAGCTGGAAGATTCCCATTGAACCACGTGGGTTGCAGGGCAGCAGCAGCATTGAAAATCAATTCGCTAAATTCATTGGGTACCAAGGGAGATTTCACATGCTCTTAGAAAAAGCAGAAGAGGTCCCAACGCCTGTGTTTATTACTGTGGGTATTTTTCCTCTCTCCTCTTTGTCTCGTTTAACGATCTTTTGCACAATTAATATTCGGTGAGAAATATGGCAGTGTGTAGAATGGGAAGAGGGTGTAATGTACAGCTGATTTAGAGGGGAGTGACTGACTCTTCTCTTAACGACTTCCAGTTAAATCGTGAGTCAACCCATTGCAGTCGAGAGAAAACATTTCACAGCATAGATTTTTGCTTAGCACATGGTATTATACATATGCTTTCGCTCTCTGTCACCCGCTCTCTCACTCTCCCTCTGTCTTTCACATGCGCACACATACACACACACACATGCACACAAACACACAGACACACACAGACACACACACAGGCACACACACACGCACACACATACACACAGACACACAGAAGCACACACGCACACATGCACACAGACACACACAGACACACACGCACACACATACACACAGACACACAGAAGCACACACGCACACATGCACACAAACACACAGAAACACACGCACACACATACACACACAGTCACACAGAAGCACACATGCATACACACACAGACACGCACACACGCACACACATACACAGACACACACACACACACACGCACACATACACACACAGACACAGAAGCACACACGCACACACATACACACACAGACACACAGAAGCACACACGCACACATGCACACAAACACACAGACACACACACACACACATACACACACAGTCACACAGAAGCACACACACATACACACACAGACACACACGCACACACATACACACACAGTCACACAGAAGCACACACACATACACACACAGACACACACGCACACACACACATACACACACAGACACACACACACGCACACATGCACACAAACACACAGACACACAGAAGCACACACGCACACATGCACACATGCACACAAACACACAGACACACACGCACACACATACACACACAGTCACACAGAAGCACACACACACACACGCACACACAGACACACACGCACACACACACACACATACACACACACAGACCCACACACGCACACATACACACACATACACACACACAGACACACACACACACACACACACACACAGACACACACACACACACACACACACACAGACACACACGCACACACACACACACACACACACACACAATCCCTTGAATGAAGCGATAAGACCCGGCTGCGAGACAGCACCGCTGCGGCGGCGATGCGGTTTCCTGTGTTCCCGCATCAAAGTCCCTCAGGTGTGCTTTCCTTCAGACTGTTTAAAGGAAGGAACGGAAGAGAGGGAAGAGAGCGAGCGGAACAGAGGAAGAGACGGCAGGGCTTTCCTCCTCAGGACTCTTTGTGCCTGAAACGTCAGGTGTCCGAGACAGGCCCACAGGTCTCTACACATCAGCCCAACAGCCGCCGTCTCCCTCCGAAGGGTAATTCTCCGATAACGATCCCCATTCTTCACAGCACCAGGCTCACTGGGGCACGCTAGGCTGAGAGTTCCCTCAGCCTCTGTGATAAATAAGTAAAATCATTTGAAGCAAGCGAAGAAGTATTTTTTTTTACTGCCATTCTTGCCGTCCGTTGTGAAACTTTGTCCGCATTTCACTGTGCAAATAACAGACGCAGCGGCGGCGGGAATGCAAATCTCCGCTTGAGGTCTTTTGGAATTCGACTGGAAGTGGTTTAAAGGCACCTTATAAAATAGCAGCGCCGTTTAAAATCCGAGGCTAACCATATGCTTGTGTTTGTGTTGGAGCGCCCAGGCGTAAGCTCTCCAAATCTGCTCCCATTGACTGCAAGAATAGTCGCGTTAATGTTTTGAGCCCCTCGTTTTTGGATGATGAATGTCTGCTCCGCTGCCAGCACCTCTCGTACCCGAGTTCGCTTCACGCAGAAGCACAAGTGTTCCTCGGGTCGCGGCCTCCTGTTCTCTGATTGGCTCAGCAGGTAAAGGCCGGTTGCCTTCGCTGGCCATCTGGTGACCTGTGGTCTCTTCAGGCTTAAAGGTTCCGCTCCCCTTCGTTCCCGCCAGACACCTTTAGCAGTAGCTTCCAAGTCACTGTGCTGGATGATACACGGTAAGATGACCGGTGTCAATTCAAAACTCTAACCGTTTCAATTCAAGTATGACAGATGTCAATTCTGGAACAGAATGGGACCAAATGTTATCTGTCAGAGTTGAATTAACACCAGACATTTTACTGCGTAAGACAGAGCAATCGAGGGTTCAAATCCACAAGAAGATACGAAGCCACGGTATAGACAATAGATTAAGCTTTCCATTTTTGTTAACCCGTCAACGCTCAGATCTTTCCCAGAGATTTCTTACATATAATCATTTGCACAAAAAAAAAAAAAAATTCACAGATGGATAAAGAGAGACCTCAGCAACTTTAGTTGCCTGTGGGCTTAAGTGGGTTAAAGGGATGGATCTGGAATTCTTTTCTGGCCAGGTGGAGCTTAAATCGTGTGAGGGTTTGCACCTGCAGCCTCTTTCTGAAGACTTATTGCTGTCTTGCTGGCATGTTTGCTGTCTATTGTCAGTCCCCGGCAGTGCCCATGTTCTTCCCGCTCAACGCCTCCCTGGTGTTTACTTCATACTCCCGCTGAAACATCTCCACTGTTGTGCGTTTTGAAAGTGATGATAAACTTGCCCGAGCCCACCTGACATTAGTACAGCTTCCCCTGTTTTAAGGAATATACCGCCATGTTCCAGTACGATCTCTAATAATCAAGTATAGCTTGGAAAGTGCTTAAATAATGTGTAACGATCCTTAATAATGAATATATAATGTAATGTGTGATGTCCACTTAATGAGTACTGTGAATGTAATACATAAGTCCTAATGCAACAGAGTATTAATGGTGTTTTCTCACCTGAATAATGGGACTCAAATTGAATTAGAGCGAGGACCTGGTAATTAAGTATTAATTAGCACATTTTTAAATATTTATTAACATTTACTCTCGTGCTAATGCAGAGGTAGATCACAATCACTCTTGCAAGTGATTTTAAAACAGGCCTGGGAAACAAGTTGGCTAACAGCGTATATCTTGCATGAGGGTTTGTTAGTAATTTACCAGTTAGCGTTGTTTAATTCAGGCATTTAAGATGGGCGTCGCGAAAACAATGAACTCGTGTAAGTACAGGGTGCAGCAAAACCAGGCCATCCATAATGCATGTCCCGTGCATCATTAACATGCAAAGCTGATGTATTTTTGTTGTTTGTTGTTGAAAATGAAAGCGTATCAGCTTTAAACTTTAATGGGCGTTTGTAAATATGTTATAAAGGAAAGAGGACAGGAGGTTGACGATATTCCGCACAGAATTACAGCGTGGGCTGCCGAGTTGGGCACAGACGCGCAGCAGCGCTATCACGAACCTTTGATGAGTTATCGATAAATAAACCATGCCATAAATAAATCTAAACATCAACAAGTTACTTTGATCAGCGCGCGACGCATCGCTATAAAGCATTTATAACCGGCGCGTTTCAAAGCGCTCGCGGGTGAATCGCGTTTCTCTGGGGCCGGCGATGGCACGTGGACGCAGAAGGGTCACGGGGACCCCGGCGGGCGCCCGCGTCCCGTCCCGCCCGTCAGGCTGTTTAGATAAGGCTCAGGGAGCGGGCGGCTCGAAGCCGGCCCGACACGGGCGAGGAGGCCCGGGCCTTTTCCGTTGAGCCGGGATGATTGAGGTTGCGGCCGCTCCGCGTGGCGGGGCCGAAGACCAGGGCGGCGGCGGCGGCGGCGGCGGAAGCACATCGCAGGGCCGCCCCGCGGCGGGCAGACGGCTGCTCCTCCTCCCGTTCCGTGCTTCGCCTACCGGCCGCGTTTGGGCCCGTCGCTGTTTGACCCGGTGCTGTCTGACCCGGCGCGACGGCGCGACAGCAAAGCCCGGGAGGTTTTTTTTGTGGGAAAGAAAGGGCCGTTCGGGGCTTTTTTTCTTCCCGTTTTTATATCTGTCCCCGATTTAAAAGCGTAAAAACTCAGAGTTTGGCACGGGTGGGTGCTCCCGACTCCCGAAATGCGCGCTTTTGTCCAAGCGCTGAAAGGAAAAAGGCCTTTCAGACGGACCACCAGCGGAAACGGCTCTGCCCCCGCCCTCTCTGTCTCTCTCCCCCGCCCTCTCTGTCTCTCTCCCCCGCTCTCTCTGTCTCTCTCCCCCGCTTTCTCCCTTTCTCTCTCTCTCCCTCCGCTCTCGCTCTCTCCCCCTGCTCTCTCTCTGTCTCTCTCTCTTTCCCCCCACTCTCTCTCGCCCCTGCTCTCTCCCTCTCTCTCTCCCCCCCTGCTCTGTCTTTCTCTCTCTCTCTCTCTTTCTCTTTCTCCCCCTCGCTCTCCCCGTCTCCCTCCGTCCGGACGGTCCCTCCTCTTTCGCTGGAATCTCGCCCGGCCATCCGGCCGGTGCCCGGGGAGGAGAAAGGAAAAGCGGGAGACATCATTTTCTGCCAGGAGGAAAGGCATTAATGGAAACGGTGAGGCGGAAAAAATAGGCCGAGCAAAATCTGTCAGAAAATCTCTATTGGGGTCCTTTAGAATTTGCTGAGCGATTGTCGGAAAGGTGTGGAAACGAAGCGCGCGATACCGCATTACCGCCGACAATGGGGCCGCTGTCACTCGAGAGCTGCGCCGCCTGACGCCGGGGAGAGGGGCCCCCGATAACTTCAGCTTTTTTCCCCCTCCTCCTTTTCCTCCCGCTCATAATGGACCCCTTTAAATCCGGGGCGCGACGTATTAAAAGAGAGAGAGAGAGAGAGCAGGTATATAGAGAATTCACCGGCGGAACAACAAAAGCAACCTGGAATTATTATTTTGTCAGTCTCCGGCGATGGGGTGAGCGACAGCTCCCCCGTTTAACAATGCGGCCTTTGTGCCGCCCTGTTTCTGCGGGCTCTATGGCCTGCCCCTATATGAGCTGCCACTGAACCAAGCTGTGCTCAGTTAAGCTGAGTGTTTAAAAACAATACATTTGATTATTATTATTATTACTGTTATTATTATTATTATTATTATTATTCTGTTTTATTTGTTTTTATTATCATTATTTTGTTGTTGTTTTTGTTAACACTGACCTTAACTGCCTCTAAAAACTAAAAACACTCCATTTTATTGGCTTTTTAAGTGCTTTAACAGGCTTGCTTTAAAGCGTGATAAAAAAGGGATTTAAAATAGTGAAAACATAATTGAAATAAATTGTGTGAAATAACATCATGTAAAATTGAGTAAAAAGGGGGTAACACTCAGTTGAAGGCAACAGTTACAGTTGTTTAGAAAACAGGTTTTTAAAGGATTAAATGGTGAATAAAGTGGTGATGTGAGTTTAGTACTGCCATTCATAGGTTCTCCCTGACGGAGGCATATCTGTGGGCTTGAGATGATGCTTTAACATTGCGCCAACGTTGTGTTTGCTACCCTTCTGCCAGTGGCTATGTGTGATTTTATGTCCTCTCTTTGCAGTGTGATGGGTAGGGTTAGGGTTAGGGGACAGTGGTTTAAATGGGTCAAACTCTTCTCCCTGTGAGCTGTCACTGCCTAGGCAGTTGTGCCCATTCCAAAAGGCCCTTTCTGGTCCTATAAGGTCCTCATTCTGCTCTGCACTTATTCCTTCTCTTCTTCTCTGTCTTTCTTTGGATCTTCTCTGCTTCTTTTCCGTCTCTTCTCACCTTTTTCTCTCCTCCCACATTTTACATGCTGTTTAGTCCCCCCCCCACCACCACATTCTCAAATCCTTCCTTTCAGAGAAAAGGATTCTTTTTTTCTCTAGTTATGAACGCAACAGGACCATAACGAGACCAGGCAGAACAAAACCCAATCAGGATCCAAATCTACTGGCGAAACGTGTCCAAATAGTGTAACGAAAGCACTCTTGCTCAGTCTACTCTACCCTCAACGATACCCCAGGTGTCCCTCAAGTGCTCTTGTCTACGTATGCGCACAAGCGGTATGTACAGTCTGCAAGCGCAATCTCACACATCACTTCCTGTAAGCGCGCTCAATCAAGCGTCACTTCCTGCAGGAACTCTCCTTGTCACATCCGTCACATTTCGCGAGGATTTATCGATACGGGATCTTCGGCCTGGGTTCTGTACTAATAGGAGAGATTTTCGCTTCAGTGGACCGTGTCGCGGGCAATAAACAAGCATCGATGAACACGTCAGGCCTTCCCGCTCAGAGGAGGGAAAAGGCGCGCGGGAGCGGGGCCGTTTGTTCCCTGTCACACTCGGCGGGCTTGAAACTGACCGGCGCGTCGAGGAACGGGGCTCCCGCGGATCTCAAATCGGCGGGCTTTAATTTGGAGCGAAGCGGCCCTGTCCGAGAACCGCCTCCCGCGCGGGCGAATAAACGCCCCGACGGTTCTGGATCACAGCGGGCCGCTCGCACGGCGTATCTGAATGACTTTATGTCAGAGCTGTCCCAGGTTTCACGCTCTAAAGAGATTTAAAAGGAATTTCTGAGATGGGAAAAAAAGCAAAGGAGAAAAAAGGAAACAGGTTCCTTGTCGCGCGGCGTACGGCAGGCGTCAAACCCTGCCTCTGAGCTGTGTCGCTCTGAACCAAGCCCTGCCTCTCCTACACACCTAATTTTAGCTCTGCTGAGTTAGACTGCAAAAAGATGTGCAATGTGTGTGAGTGGCTACAGTTAGATTAGCCTGTTACACGTCGCTAAGAGTGCTGGAAATGGTAATGCGCTCGGCTTTCAGTATATTTATGCGGCTAACGAACAACAAACGGTAAGAGGAGCGTAAATTGTTTTAGTGGTTTTGTGCGGGGCGCATCAGCTCTGCACCTGGTCATTCCTGACGAAGAGGGGCGTGTCTCGGGAGACGGCGGCGTGCGCGTTCGCTAGAGCGCGAGCGGTCCACCAATAGCGCGAGGCGCGGAGGCGCCGACGTCGCCCGCCCGCGCGCCGCTGCCTCCTCGTCGCCCGGGGCCCGGACCAAACGGAGCGTTCGCGGGGGTGTCCCGGAACGACGCCCGCGGCGTCGTCGTTCGCCGTCGCCGACTAGGCGTGAGACTATCGACTTCCTCGCGGAAGAGCGGTGTCACACACCTCCGGCGCCGCTCCGGACACCGGGAGGCTCCGTATTCCGTGGCACATACACGTTCGCTCTGCGAGCCTCCCTGCGAGGCGGATTTACACTGTTACATGCCTATCTGTGCACGCGCTACCTTCACGTTTGCCTGCGTGTGCCTGCAAGGTTAGCGGCCCAGAGAGGCCTGTCTGTCTCTCCCCCTCCACCCCTTCCCACAATTCCGCTCTGTTTGTGTGGGTACAACACTCTCAAAAGAGATGTGTTAAAACACAACACCTAATGAGTCTTTTTTTTTTTTACACACCTCCATCTCTAGTTAAGGGAAACACATTTTCTGTTACTTTCAACACAGTCTGTGTTTCAAAGGAAGTCGCCACCGTGACCTGATGAAACCTACAGGCGAAACATCTCTTTGTTTGCAAAATAGCTTTGAATGTCTGTGAATAACTCTTGAACACAAAAGCCAACAAAAACAATTCAGAAGAGTGTGGATTTACTTTTTTTCATATTACATTTTTTTTTGTTTGCTTGAAATCAACTCACCACAGAAACTATTTGGTTATATGGCTTTTTCATAGAGCACACAAAAGAGTGTTGG
>CM077288.1:19091823-19096823 GCA_039654925.1 Anguilla pacifica
AACACCGCGCGGCTCGGCGATACTCTGATTCAATTAGCCTTCTTAATGAGGGCTATAGGAAAGCCTGGGCCTGTCATCCTTACCTGTGCCACACCCCATGACCGGGTTTTACCCTTACACAAGGAAAATATACACTTTCCCATATATGGACATACAGTATATTTGTATATCTTACATGATAAACTAGTACCATAATATTTTATGCACTTGCCTACACTACACTATGCTAATGGTACCATGTAAGTGTTGCCACTTAGATCTCACTGGGATGCATATGGATATACTGTACAAACAGAATGCACATCAAGCATAAATAAATCATATCGACTTGTATTAATGATGTATTTGGAGCACCCCCAGAATCACAATTGTATTATTCAGTGAATTACTGCATATTTTTTCCTATATTTGACAGTATATTTTTGTTGTCCCCCCCGGGCCCCCCCTCCAGGTATTCGGGTTTTAAGCGGCCTCTAGGAGCCGTAAATGAAATGCGCGTGTCTTTATTGCAGCTTGGTCGGAGATTGAGCCTCAGGTTTTAGCTCCCGGATCTCAGAACTGCATAACAGTTTAGATTAAGAATAGCTCTTCCAGTTCTTTAGCACTGTTGTGGTTGTAGCTTGCCCGGAATGTCAAATGGCAAACTTAGTCTTCTTAATGGAATTCATAATAAGATAGCCACGTGCAGCCGTGTAGATTCATCTCTGTTTTTGGACTTATGCTATGGCTCGAGTTACTATAATGGGAACTAAAATATTGACACTGACCATGCTAATAGTTGCCGTGCGTGTTTTCCATAAATGGTAGGCTGCATACCTGACTATAGTCGGGTGACCTTCTCTCTAATTGATTTCCATCAAGTTGCTTTGAAACGTCCGAACATTCAAATGAAATGCTTAACGGAGAATGCAATCTTCTGTCTGAATAGTTCCATTAAACTTCTCCCTTCCTCCTTCTCAAACCAGATGACAAAAGTGCTTCGGGGATGACTAACTGATTCCTGTGGCAAGTCGGTCTTTTGTGGCAGATCACAGGTTATCGGGGTTTCTTTTCCTTTTTTTGTTTTTGTTGGAGCGGCCTGGTTCTGGCTTCCACTGCCAGGGCGGGGCTCTCTGTAGACTCAGCCTGGGAAGAGATATCTGTATGATGTTATCTATAGTTCAGATCAAGAGATGGCCCTCGGTGTATTGCCGGGTGACAATACCCTGATGTAATCTGGAGGATGTTCTCTGCGGCAATGCAGCTCACATCGCTTTCCTCTGCTCTGAGAACATGAAAGTGCCAGTGCACACACACAGAAACACACACGCGCAAACACACACACACACACACACACAAACACACACACACGCACACACACACACACACACACACGCACACAAACAGACACACACGCGCACACACAGACACGCGCAAACAAACACACACACACACACACACACACACAAACACACACACACACGCACACAAACACACACACACACGCACACGCACACAAACACACACACACACGCACACACACAGACACGCGCAAACACACACACAAACCCACACACACACACACACAAACACACTTGTGCATGTGCGCACACACACTGGCACAAAGTACATACTCACGAACAAGCAGACTCGTAGTGACATGCAAGTGTTCATAAACATGCGCAAACACACACATGCACACACACACACACACACACACACTCCGTACAGCCCTGCTGGCGCTATAATGAATGATCCAGCACAGACGGCTCAGCAGGCCGCAGTGCGCTGCTCTCTAACTCAGGCTGTGTTTAATATGCGCGGCACCGCCAACGCTTCTTAACATGCCAGCGTTTAGGGGGAAACGCGCGATGATGTAAGACAGGGAGGGGATGGCGGTAGTTCATCACCGCGACGGCTTCACCGGCGGGTGTCCTCCGGGCCAACAGTGCGGGCGTGGGAGGGGCCGGGGGCGGGCTCAGTGTGGGGGGGGGGGCGGGCCCAGCGGAGGGGCGGGGTCCGGCGGGCCCGTCTGGCGCGTTTAATCGGTTCGGTGGGAAACAGCTGCGGCGGGCGGGCGGGCGGGCCGGCGGCGCGATGAAGGCGTCTCCGCCCGGCGCCGCGGCGGCGGCTCATTTGCCGGCTGTTAGCGCCGGCGCTAATGCCCGCCCCGCGCGGGCCGGACCGGCTGCCAGGGCCGGGGCCCGCCGAACCACACGGAGCCGCTGAACACGGGCCGACTCAACACTGAAACCGCTCCGTCTGCTCAGCCACAGAACACATACACATATCACCAGAGCTGGACAGTCCAGGTTCAGGAAGTAAAAGCTCGTCCCAGGATTTTGTTCCGGTCACCTGGGTTTGCTCATGAGCACCATTCTTCAGCCAGGAGGTGGAGCTGAATCAGCTGGCTGAGTTCAGGGGTGGGTGAAATACATGGCAGGACTTTTACTTTCTGACCCCTGGAATGTCCACCACTGCATATTACTAAATACACATATTCAGTGTTGCATATGGCTGTGTGTACTATGTTTGTGTGATGATGTGTTGATGATGTGTTGACTGTATCCCTGTATTGTGTCGTGTGTCGTGATAATGTGTGGATTGTCTGCTGTTGTCCATTTATGTATCCGTGCTGCAGAGTATAACACACTGTACTGAAAACACATTCCACCGGCCTGGGGCGTGTGGCTATTAAACAATCTATATAAATATATATATAAAACAATAAATATATCTAAATGTGTGCTGATTTTCTGTGCTTTTGTCTCATGTTCATATGTTGATCTCAAATCCTAATGCCTTACATATATCGCAAAAATAACAAATTTCACTCTACCATTACCGTACCTTTTGGCAGGCTCTGCGTATACTTTTGGAAAATATATAAAGATTATGATATAAAATAATATTTAATGTTTTGCTGTGTCTTTTCCGATCTCGATAATGATGTATTTAAATGCATTAAGAAAGTTCTCCATGCCTTTGAGCCACAGCAGTGGCAGAGCTGACCTCACAGCAGTTGCTACTTCAGGCAGGCTTTGCATGAGCGTTGACGCAGCATGCAGGGCCCATTTTAACGCGCAGAAACCCCTTTACACAATCAACCCGTCCATTCAAATCGGGCTGAAACTCTTCAGAAGGTTCATTCAGTCAGTTGGTAAGTGAAATATGGGGCGAGAGAGCTGGGGATGGAGGTAAGGGCGGCGATATTGTGAGCGAGCAGGAAAGGGAAAGAGCCTGAGTGATTAGGAACGGGTGGAAGAGAGACTCTTGACAGAAGTGAGTCATGTGTTTGAGTCATAGTTTTCACGCCGCGCCAGTCACTATAATAGTCGCACTCACGGCGTTGGTCGTGTGAACTTGACAACGTGGGTTCGGCTGCCGGTAGGACACGGGGTCGAGTGGGCCGCGGCTTGTACAGAACTGAGCTTTTTTGGAAATGTGCGCAGACCTCCCGCGTGACGCTGCTGCAAACCCGCAGCCCCAGACCACCGGGGAAGGAAAGAGTTACCAACCCTCCATGCAACACCGAGCTTTTTTCTTTCTCATTACATTACATTACATTACATTACAGGCATTTAGCAGACGCTCTTATCCAGAGCGACTCACACAACTTTTACATAGCATTTTACATTGTATCCATTTTATACAGCTGGATATACACTGAATCAATTTTCGGTTAAGTACCTTGCTCAAGGGTACAACGGCAGTGTCCCACCCGGGAATCGAACCTGCGACCTTCAGGTTACAAGACCAGTTCCTTACCCACCGTGCCACAGTCCCTTTCTCGCTTCGTGCGGTTTTCCTTTTTGTGCGTCACTCGTAACAGCATCACGGGTGGCCTCGTTTTGATTTTGTTCCCCCCTCCGCTGGCGAAAGGGGGGAAAGCGGCAACTCGTCTTCATCTGGCTTGTTTTCCAGGGTAGATCAATACCTGCCCTCGTTGCCCCGCCCCCCTGCCGGCAAGGTCCAGTAGGTTTCGTGATGGGAAGCCGAGAGGCGTGCTGTGGCCTCCACGGGCGAACTGACCCGTGAATGGCAGCCATTAATTGCGGGAGGCTTTGGCCCCCTCTCGCTCCCTCGCTCCCTCGCCGGCGAATATTTCAGCCCCGCAGGAAGTCCGCTGAAGCCGGGTGGCAGAGCAGTTTTCCTCTCTCATTACAGCTGAACGCGATCTCGTCTGCTAATCTGCGCTATGAATTCAGCAATGTGCATGTGGAGTAAAAAAAAAAAAAAATTAAAAAAAACCCTGAGTGTGAGCTGGCTGCGGAATTTAAGGTGCCGGCAAAGAGCCGGCGGCCCCCGCGGCTCTCCGGGACCGGGGCCGAGCGCCCGGTCCCTCCGCGCGACCGCGGCCTGGAAATGAAACGCGGACCGCGGTGACGTCGGACGTCGCCGGGCGCCCGATGGGGGCGACGCGCGACCGGCTGCCGCGTCGCGCAGGAAGGGGCGGGTCCGATTAGGACCGGTCCTCCCGCGCTGTGCGCTCGCGCTCTCCCGTGAAGCGTCGCGGCAGGGCCGCCAGACCGGAAGGTGGGAAAGAGGCGGCGGATTGGTGGGGCGGGCGCTCCGGAGCACATGCTCTGCGCTCGTCCGCGCTCTTCCGGATCGATGGCGGGGCGCTGGAATGAGCCTTCGATCGCTCCGCGCCGGTGAGCGCGGTTCAGGTGGAGGACGGAAGAACAGTGGGGGCGTAGGCGTCGCGTTGCGCTCAAAGGTCATTTTTCCCCCGGTATCAGGATGCAATTTCCTCTGGTGGAGAGTGCTCAATGTGTGAAATGGCTGGCTAGGCCATAGAGAGAGAGAGAGAGAGAGAAAGGGTGAGAGAGAGAGAGAGAGAGAGAGAGAGAGAAAGGGTGAGAGAGAGGGTCACAGAGAGAGAGAGAGAGCACCCCTCTGGTTGTTCAAGTCCAGGCTCAGTGCAGTGCAGGATTCTCTGTAGCTAAATGAGGAACCTAGATGGGCCATTTCTTGCCGTTTTATTTTTCTTTTTGTTTTTTTTTATTCAAAATTGAGAG
>CM077288.1:19101823-19149323 GCA_039654925.1 Anguilla pacifica
ACATTTTTACATTTGATTTCGTTTTTATTTCCTAATTACAGGTTTTATTTCAAAATGGCTTTTTTCAAAAGACTACTTTAATTTCATAATGGTACTTTTACAAATTTCAGAGTAGCTTTTTTCCCTTTTTCATGTCATGGCAACACATTTCAATTCATAATGGCACTTTCATTTCACAGTGACACTTTTAATGCATGGTGTGGTAGTTACCGTATAGACAACAAATGGTTGGCACCAGTTATGGACCAGTTATACTTGGGATATGAAGAAAGGTTTGGAATCATATTTTTTAATTGGCTTCACATATTGAATCTTGGAGATGTTAAAAGCTGCCAGTTAGGGCTCATTCAAATGGCTTATTTTCACTCTTTGCATCCTTTCAAACTGATGCATGAAAGAAATGTCTTGCCTAATGCATCAGTTCCTCTGTCCTTGCATCCTTTCCTTGCATACTTTCCTTACTCCTTAGCTCCACCCAATGAAGGAAAGGACCTGAGGAAAAGATACGAGGACAGAGGAATTGAGGAATTAGGCATAAATAAACATTTGCGATTTCGTGCATCTGTTTGAAAGCCACGTCAGTTACAGACGTGGAGAGGTGTGTCCACTCGTTGATCATTTATACATCACACATTCTGAATAAAATACTTTTGCAAATGATGCATTCGAGTATCCTTGCTAAAGCATCCTTGGGGAGCCTCCTTGCTCCTCGCTCCTCCAGGGAGCATTTGACTGGTTGGTATGCTTTTAAAGATGGCAGACCTCGACGAATTTCTGGATTACATGAAGACCGAGGAAACAAGGATGGATAAAATAAGCGATTGGAATGAGCCCTTAACCTTCTTGGTAGTTCACACTGATCCCATTTTCTCCCAAAAGTGACATGCTGGCTTTTACCTTTTGGCCACATTTGGCCATTGCAGCACGTGTCCTAGAACAGGAATGGTTCTAGAATACTAAAACCAAACACGCGCATTGAAGTAGCGACACAGTAATCCTTTTAACACCAAACACCTAGCAACCCGACTTGAAACAATTTCAATACAAAGGATCACGCTGCGCACACATTGTTACTTACCAAATTCTGGGCTCTAAGTTACGGTATGTCCACAAATACTAATTACTAAGATGTATAGTAGTTCTTTATTCTGTGAGAGGTTGTGGGGCGAGCTTTCAGTGAAATGCCAACGGTTTTTTTTTTTTTTTAGCTCACTGCAGTCCCTGTCTGTGGCAGCCGAGCAAAGCTCTGTTATCGCTCTTGAGCCAGGGAAGCCAAACACACAGATTACAGCTTCTGCCCTGTATAGAGTCTCTGTGTGGAGTATGAATATACTCTCTCTCTCTCTCTCTCTCCCTCAACAACACACACACAAACACACACACCGACACAGACAATTGGGCTTTTAAACACACATTTACTCATACATTCATATAATCTCTCTGTCTCTCAGGACTATTAGGACTATTAGGAAATTCTCTTTTTTTTTTCTTCTAAAAGCTGCTTTAGATATGTTTCTATCTCTTTCTCTTCTGTACCGTGACAGAATCATTGCTTTAGTAATGTTTTCCTTATGGAAATTGAAATTGCCTCTTTTTTAAATCATATGCATAATTGACAAATGATATCATCTTATACCGGTCCTAATCACTACAGCATGATATTACAGAATTAGAAGGTAATTTGCATCTAATATATGCTCAATTAATTGGAAAGGTTCTATGCCAGGGGGAATGGGATAACGAGCAATTAACCATGATGATTGACTAATGACCCAAACACAGCCACGCAAGGAAATATCCGTTATGTACTGACTGAGTCCACAAAAAGGCAAAGTCACAGAGTCGGTGAAGTTACTCGATGACGGGAGCGCTCTGGCTTCTGTTCTGCCGTTGTAAGGAACATGAAAGCACCAGTGAGTGGGACAGACTGCACACATGTCAGTCTGCGACGGTGCCATTTTGTGTACAACTGTGGGAAAACAGTGGTGCATATTTTCCTTTTTATTGTCACCCCGTAGAGAGCATGTTACGGTGTGTCTCCTCATTGGTTCTGACATCCTGCCTCAAAAGACATGGAAATCTGCAAATGGAAAAAAACTGGAGTATTCTGATTCACTAGAGAGAGGGGGGGGGGGGGGCGAGAAAGAGATGCAAAGGCAGGGAGAGCTCCAAATATAGTGTTTACAGTAGGTTAACGCAAGTGCAACAGCAGCAGAACGTCCCCATGTCCGCATGCTGAATTTCATTGCCGTTCAGTTGGCTTATATATTAACGTATTGCTTTTTTCTCATTAATAAACACATTAAATGTACAACCCTGGAAGCTGAGATTTCAGACCTCGCTAGCTGAAAACTTGGAGCTATTTGTGTTGTGAAAAGAAGAGAGAATTTGTTTGAGATTTAGGATTTGACCACATTGTACCACATAACTGTGAGGCAGACAGGCTCAGTAGTGCTGTGTTAAGCCTTCAGGAATGCTTTGTTTTCTAATGAGTGTCTCTAGTCACATATCTTCATTACTAACAGGGACTCTATGTCTCCAATATGAAAGGCAAGCTATGTGAATATGTCATCTCTGGCTAACAACTGCAGAATATCACAGAAACCCCATTTAGAGTATTCTCTCTCACTCTGCTTGTCCTGCATTTTAACCTCCCTAGAGAGTTTACAGCTCCTTTAACTTAAACACAACACATTTATACATGCGAGTATGAGAGAGTGAGAGCGAGTGAGAGTGAATGAGAGAGAGAGAGAGAGAGAGAGAGAGAGAGATTCATACTCCACACTGTGCAGAGCAGAAGCAGTAATCTGAGTGTTTGATGAGAGAGAGAATACAAATCTATGAGTGAATGCGTATTTGAAAGTCCAGTTGTCTGTGGCAGTGTGTGCATGCACCGTTTGAGTGTTTGTGTGTGTGTGTGTGTGTGTGTGTGTGTGTGTGTGTGTAAGAAAAGAAAATGTTTTCCAAAGAATACATTCATCCCGTTTTTCTTTTCTGTCTGTTGGGCTCCTGCCGTCTCTCTGAGATGCAGTGCTATTGAACTTCAGTATCTCCAAGGCAACATTAAATAGGCCAGTGTTTGGCTCCGGACTGTCTAGCTTTGATGGAAGAAAGCAGTTGGTAACAGGACAGGAGCCAGATGAATGGGCACGTTGACCTCCAACACAAGGTTACATACTCCCGCTTCCGTACTCCGTGAAAAAAAAACGCTTCTTTTACACTTCTAATCCAATGGGGTACACTCACAGAATATTTGTCTGAATCCAAAATACACCTTTAGTCTTGCCTTAAAAAGCAAATGAACGCATTCCAGCATGTATTTTTATCATTATGTTTGGCGTTTGTGAAGGAAACAAATTGTAAGCCAAGGTGCAGATTCTGACATAGTATGTCTTTGTGAGAATGTATTAGAAACCATGAACTCCCAAAGGGAGATGCATTGCATCGTTCAACCTTTCACGTTTCAATAACAAAAATCCAAGAATATCTAAACTGCCGCATTGTAGCAGGCTTTTGTGTGTCTGTGCGATGACAACTGCTTTCAACTTTCCCCTACTTTTTTATTATTAAAAAATTGAGCTCTTACACTGTTTAATTTTGCCACAGCATCTGCAAAAGCCAAACAGAGCTGAATGTGTTCAGGAGAGATAGCGACTTTGAACACAGCTGAGGGAAACTAAAACAAATGCGTGTCCCCCCTACGTTTGATAAAAGCTTGAAAAAGCAAGGTTTCAGTGTTACCTAGTTAATAATAATATGATTTTCTAAAATATGTTGCAAGAGATGGAAGAGTATATCATTTTTCTGAAAACCTTACAAACTAAATGCTGACGATAAAGTCCGCTACCACAGTTAGGCATGAAATATTATACAGCATGTTTATATGAGATTTTTGTGTATTCATGGTTACTGTGTCATAAATCTTAACAGCCGCAGTTTCTACAAAACATCTCATCATGGGCTCAATCAATGGGCCTCATTCACAAACCATCACATTTGATGGTAAAACTGTGTGTACGAACGTTTTCAAGAACGTTTCGGCATTCATCATTTTTTCGTATCTGTATTTGCTCATGGCTGTTTGCTTATGCCAATCACGTGAACAGGATTGTGCATAAAATTTACAAACAGTCAGCATTTGTCATCTCATACACCTGGGATAAGCACAAAAACAAATGTCACAAGTCCCATATTGGTTTTTCATAGGAACATTTTTAAGAGCAAAAGTAGGAGTAAATTAAGAAAGGTTTTGTGAATGAGGCCCAATGTGAATGATTAACTTATGCCTTTATCTTCAATCTTCATCTGATTTTTTAAAAATAAAAGTGATCCTGTCTTGTAAATGTGAAATGTTTACCTTTATTTACATTTTATGTAGTTACCAGTTACCAATTCCCTGTCACCCGGCAAAAATGAAAAGGTGCAAAATGATTAACATCAGGGCTGTTAAATCTGCTAGCATCTTTAGTTGCCGTCAAAAATGGAGATATACCACCCTCTCAAGCAGAATTTATATGGACATTTTAGATATAAGTTGGATCTGCAGGGAGACAGGACCGTAAATAAATATCTGCATTGTAAACAGAGCCTTTGGGAGTAGTTTACAGTCACCTGCAAACATCCTCTCATAGCTACTCTTAGTAACCTTCAAAACAAAGTCATGGCCAACTTCTAACTGAGCTTGACTGGTGGCACATCATGTTAAGCAAATAACTCAATGGTTCAGATCAACAGCACTGTGTGCATCAAATAGACAGAGGGTTAGAAGCAATCCTAGAGCTAGCATTGGATTCCAAGGACTACATATAAATCAATTAATTAGTTGAGGTTCTATATGTGCACATTATCCACTTATTCTTAAAAAAAATACATTTAATCTCATTATTTTGTTGAAACTATTTCCATAACTATTTCCTATGACCTGTGCAACCCGAGACCACTACACTCAAGTAAAGTACCATATTTATGTTTATAATTGTGAATAAGGGCTAGAAATGTGTTCATATGCACCACCTCTGGTGACATGTACAGGCAGCTTTTGGAGTATAATAGCTTTAGATGACAAACCCCATAATCCCCTGGGAGTTTGTCAGGGATGTCTGTAAATATCTAAGACATTCTTCATCACACATTCAAACTGCCTAGGCCAATCAAAGACAACTAGAACTGAAATAAAAGCAAACCCCAGAAAGAGAACTACGCCTTAAAAAAAAAAAAAAAAAAAAACATGACCAGCTTAGAGAGGGGTTTAGAGAAGACTGAGGGCAAGCAGGCTTCAGCTGAAGAATTACAGCATCCTTATTTTGAGTTTTGTAGTGCCTATTGCTTTTCCCTAGCCTTTATATAACTAACATTTATGTGCTAACCTTTCAGTTTCTTTCTCTTTCTTTCTGGGAACAAAAGACCTGGTGTTGATTATTGTAGCTGAAAAGAGACATCTCGCTGTAAATATTGATTCAGACAGTGAATGGATTTTTTTCCCCCTGAGGACAGTAAAGCGAAAAAAAAGAGAGAAAAAAGTGGAGTAAAATAAGCTTTGCAAGCAGTTCCTGCAGCAGTTTTTTAAATGTGTTTTTGTTCCGTAATGAGATCATGAGTTGCATCTCAACAAGGACTATAGGTGTGAGACTGTCACTCTGCATAGAGAGAGAGAGAAGGAGCGAGAAAGACTTTTGACTGTACTTTATTAAGTCAACACAAACAAAATAATCTGAAAGCGAAAACAACAAGAATAAGTAAAAATGTGATATCATTCCCAAACCGCGAGCAACATAAAAAGATGAACTCAAAACAGTGCTGTGTCATTTGGAAGGGAGCGGTACAAAGAGAGGCAGACAGAGCATGAGAGAGTGCACAGTTTCCTAACTGATTTCCTCCTTTCTGCTGTTGATGGCTTTTCCTCTGCTTTGATTGGTTCGATTTCTCCATGTCCAATGCTTTGGATAGGGGATAGAGTGCCGTGAGAAAGTATTTGCCCCCTTCCTGATTTCCTCTATTATTCCATATTTGTCACACTGAATGGTTTCAAATCTTTAGACACAATGTAATATTGACAGGGAACCTGAGTAGATTCAAAACACATTTTTTAAAATTACTGTTTCATTTATTTGATGAAAAGGCTGTCAAACACCCATATCACCCACGTGAAAAAGTTATTTCCCCCTTAAACTTAATAACTGGTTGCTCCACCATTAGCAGCAATAACTGCAACCAAACGCTTCCTAGGATTTTATATCTGTCTTTTGCATCGCTGTGGATGAATTTTAGCCCACTCTTCTTCGCAGAACTGCTTTAATTCTGGGATACTGGTAGATTTTTGAGCTTGTTTCAGGTCCTGCCACACCATCTCTATTGGGTTCAAGTCAAGACTTTGATTACTCCAAAACTTGAATTTTGTTTCTTTTCAGCCATTCAGTGGAGGACTTGCTTTCATATTTTTTTATGTTGCGACGAGCATTGATGTATCTTTTAGTTAAGAGTGGTTTTTACCTTGCTACTTTCCCTTTTTTGTCTGTGCTCTATCATGGGGTCATGAACAGCGAACTTAGCTGAGGCTGGTGAGTCTGCAGTTCCTTTAAAGTTCTTCTGGGATCATTTGTGACTTCCTTGCTGCACCTTAGGAGAAATTCTGGTAGGACAGCCCCTCCTGGGAAGATTCATCGCTGCTCCAAGTGCTCTCTATTTGGAGACAGTGGTTCTCACTGTGATTGGCTGGAGTCACAGAGCCTAAGCAGCCCTTTCCAGACCGATACGTGTCCGTTCATCATGTCCTTTCATTGTGGCATAGTGTGCTTGTGGAAACTTTGTGGTGGCTACTTCACTCTGATGGCAAGGTACAATATGAGTGATATTCAAGCCTGGTTTTGTTCAATCAGCTGAATCTAATTATCAATTAAATTATGTTAATTGGTTGATTTAGTAAATATGGGGGCAATTACTTTTTCTCATTGGTGATTTGGGTGTTTGACAACTTTTTTCATTAATAAATAATATGAAATAATGAAATTAATTATATGAAACAATTAAATCATAATTAAAAAATGTGTTTTGTGTTTACCCCATTCCCCTTTGTCTAATATTACATTTTGTCTAAAGGCCATTCAGTGTGACAAATATTCAATAATAGAGGAAATCCGGAAGGGGGGGAAATACTTTTTCATGATAATGTCTTTGTGTCTGTATGTATGCATATTTGTATGTATGTATGTATGTATGTATGTATGTATGCATATCTGTATGTATGTATGTATGTATGTATGTATGTATGTATGTATGTATGTATGTATGTATGTATGTATGTATGCATATCTGTATGTATGTATGTATGTATGTATGTCTGTGTGTCTGTCTGTGTGTCCGTCTGTCTCTCCATCAGTCCCAACTTACTGAACATGATGGCAATGGGAGTGATTTAGACATGACAGTGAGGATTAAAGTTGGTCCATGTCTACCGAACAAATGCATACCTCAGATCCAGTTTCAGCTCAAGAGCTTTATTACACGAGCAAAACAAATTCACACGTACAGTTCAGATAACCAATCCGCGTGTTATTTTTCTTTTTGATACTAACGGTGTGCAGTGTTTCCCCCAGGGTGTGTTTGTAAGAGAGGTGGTGAGGTGGGGGGGGGTAAGATTGAGGAGTGGTGGGATGGGTGCTGCAATCGCAGACTCGATGGAGGAAATTGTGAGTGCATCTACTTGCATTTCATTTTCATTTTCTTCCCTTCGTTTCCTGCTCCCGCAGATGGATTGACGATCGCCTATGTCACAATATGCCTAGTGCTGGCCCTGACCTGTGTAATGCATTGCTTCCATTTCCCTATGTTTCCTTTTTAAGATTAGAGTAGGCATCTTAATGAAACTCCTTTCTGCCCTGCCTCTCTTCACTGACTGCTTGTGTTGCCTACACAAGTTGCAGAGTACCCCAGCAACAGTGGTCAGAACTGTATTATGTACATCGCAAATGGCATTTGGCTTCATCCGTATCTTCGTATCTCCATATCCGTATCTCTGCTTCAAAATATCAGAGACATCAGATAAAATAAGAGACCGGAAAATAATTAAAAAGGATGCAAGAAGAAAGGATAATATATTTTATCAGTGTGACCTTTGATGTTAATGCTCAACAAGTTGGCTAACACAGCGTTGTTTGAATGCTGCTCTGTGACTGGGGTATTGAGGAGTTTCATTATGTAATGAGGATTGCAAACTTGGCTGCAGCAGTATTGTTCGTGTTGACTTCTATATTATCAGTGGATTCACAGGCAACAGAACTGTCACCATTCCCCCCGATCTCGTTCACATTTACATGGAAGAAAGATGAGATCTTTGCCTAACCCTTTTTTGCTGGCAAGCTCCACTTATTAGCTGAAACTGACACTATCGTTCACCTAGGGCAGCTTTTCACTTTACTGAGGTACATTTCGACCACTTACGCAAATCCACTCGTCTGTGTCCGGCCAAGCTGCCAGTCTTAGTGGAACACCCACCAATCAAAACACCATGCTTTCTTACTTGGAGTTGATTACTAACCAATGGGAGTACACACACCCCGCAAATTTGTTGAATCATTGATAATTTCTGGAGATGGATCACAGAATGGAGTGCTTAAGCGAACACATTTTCTATTGAAATTTAAATCAGAATAAATTAGTTACCAAATAATGACATTGCCATGTTGCATTTTTATATTTGTAGGTGGGGTGGTAACTCTGTAGGTGGGGCGGCCCACCCCTTATAATGTATTGAAGGGGAAATCCTGATGTGTTTTTTGCCATTAAACTCATGACTTGCTGGTCTTCCCTTCCTCTGGTTGACAAAAAAGTGATATGAACATTTATAGTGTTGGTATTTGTAGGTTTGTGAATTTTTACTAATGGCCTAGCTCAGGGCTGTCCAATCCTGTTCCTGGAGATCTACCGTCCTGTAGGTTTTCACTCCAAACCTAAGTGCACCGCATTCAACAGCTGAAGATCTATTTGAGTTGCTAGTAGAATCAGGTGTGCCAAATTAGGGTTGAAATGAAGGTCTACAGGATGGAAGATCTCAAGGAGTGGGTTTAGGCAGCCCTGACTTAGCTTAAGTGGTTTAGATAGATTTAATATTGTCAGGCTAGTTGGGTAATATGTAATCTCGCTTCCAGATGTTCTTAATCTCTGACAGCTTCTGGAAAACTGTTCTTTCTTTTCGGGCATAGGCTTCCTGTAATCTGATTGATGAAGGCAGATGTCCGCTGCCTGATTTTGATGGCTGGGGAGGATTATGGTTTCACGCACACACCCCACAGACTGGCTTCCCCCGGCTCTCCCTGACTTGTTCTTCCTCTTGTCCATCCATCTTTTTCTCATTTAGCATGATTGGTCTCAATGGATTACAATGGGCTACTTGCACTAAGGATTTCCACAGTCTGGCTTATCTGTAACATTATGGGCCCTGTTTTAACAGTGAAGGTGTCAGCTGTCAAACGCTAGCCCTAAGACAAGGCGCTGGAGAATGACTCAATTTCGGGCTTTTCGCGACACCAGGCTTTAGCGCAACCACGGTGCAGCTGTAAGAGAGGCTGCTTCGCTTGGAATACATTTACTGTGGATGTGATGGGGGTTTGATTGCTAATCAGATCACCCCATTTCTTCCCCTTTAGAAAGGCAGCGCTAGCGCCGCGGCGAGCTGCTCGTTTCGGCATGGCTGGAGAGCACGGGCATGATGAGAGGATCCGTTTCAAGCTTCTCCACAAGCCATCGCTCGCGATATCAGAACAACAGCGAGACCGAACAGATTTCATTTTCATATTTATATTTCCCCCCTCAGACAAAATATCTTTTTTCATTTATATGCCAGTGTTTGCTTCTGTGCTGTCAATTTTTAAATAACCAAAAAAAAAAAAAAAAATCACCACTTCAAAAGTTTCATTAATTTCAGACGTGCACTTGATAAAATGAATGTACACCCTCGAGAGAAGCAACTCCGCGGCAGCCAACCCGATTTTGCTCTCTTGAGCATTTTCTGAATCCACTTATACAAAAACTTTTGCTTTTTTTTTTTTCATCCGTTTACGCAGCTGGCTGTATGCTGAAGGAATTCAGGTTAAGTAGGTACCTTGCTCGAGGGATCCCGCCGTAGGTCACAAGCCCAGTTCCCTAACCTCCGTACCACACTGCCGCTGCTGTGCCGTGTAGAATAGAGCGCGCCACGAAGGAAGAGCCGGCTTTCGGAGGGCTGCATTGCAACACCCGCCCGGTTCTGAGGCTTTGCTCAGTCGCTGACCGAGCTCTGCCAGAAGCACAAATGGGAGGAGGTTGTCGGTGTGCTCTGGGCTCGACGCGCGGGGTAAAGAGCCAGGCTTTTTAATGGATGGCCGCTGTCCCCTAACAGCCTTTGTGAACGCGCTGCCCGTAGACGCGCTCCCCGCAGCGCCGGCTCATTACGCGCCCCTTTCGACTGCGGCGACAGCTCAAAAAAATGAGCATAGCAAGAGGCCGGGGCACCTACGGGCGTTTCGCAAACGCGTATCTTACACCGCGACAGGTGCAGAGCCGGTGTCCCGCGTTCCTCGGGCCTCGCAGGCAAGCAGCTTGCGTTGACTTACTCCTCCGTACAGATGCAGCGCCTAAATATCCCACGTTGGACTGCGTTACTGAACGCAGCTTGCGCGTCGAACACGCAAATTGAAACAGAGATATAAATATCTCTGGCATCTGTGTTATGCGTTTACGCCTTCATACGTGTGGCACATTCATAATGCCATAAAGCATTTGAGTTTGAACCTGGTCTGGGTCGATACATTATTAACCGCCATACTTCCACGGCGCCAAATGTTTCTGCTGACATGCCCCGCATTGTGGTGCCCAACTCATGTTGATGCGGACCACAAAACTACCACACATGCCACAGGAGACAAAATGTTCTGTTTGCAGGAGAAGAAACTAACAATTCTGCTTGCGCCTATGCACTTGCGTTTACTCTTTGTTGTCATAGAAATGGGGCCCTGCGAGCCGAATCCAGACCTGCATTTTCCGCGTAAGTCTCTCGCTCTTTCAACGGTTACGCGGAAAATGCACTTAAGCCCGGGTCTGGATTTGGCCCTACGTGTCAGTTTGTACATTCTGTGATTTTTGAATGTGAAACGTTGATTGTGGACCAGCAGTGCTTGGCTTTCTCATAGACTTTCTTTCTAAGCAAGGCTGTATTACAACTGCTACGTTCGAGCTAATTAAGCATGCTAGCCACCTAGCTCCAGTTATATAACTTAACATGTTTTATTCTATACGATTCATTTATATACTGTACCTTGATTACTGCTCAGTGAAATTGAATCTGTATACAAACACAACTAATTTCATGTTTACCATTGCTGATAGATAACTGGCTGATATTAGCCCAAACTATCTGCCTCCCCTATGACCAGCAGTATGGAAGGCAATGTGCCGTTGAGGATGTGTAAACGCACAGCACACCAAAATGGCCGCACTGCAAAAGCGCTCCAACGGATACTGAATATCAGCTTTAGCCATGAATGAATTCTGTGGTGTTGATAAGAATTTCTACGTTTAGCCAGGATCGTGGGTCAACTGGGTTCAGGTAAGTTTATAGTCCTGCAAAATAAACATGTTCAAGACAAACCACACTGTGCATTTGAGCCGAGCAAATAATTAACTTTCCTTCGAAAAAACAAAAAAAACAACCCCTGAGCACATTTTGCATACGGAAAGCTAATTAGAAGGATGTTTTTCTTGTTCATTTTGTTTGCTTTTAAAGGGAAAATAAAGAAGAAAACTAAAGAAAAATGAGCATTCAGCATTACCAGAGACAAAGGTAACACAAAGGGCAATGCGGGGACCCTAGTACAAAAGATCTGAGATGAACCCGGAGTAAATCAACAGAAGTACAATAGATATGAAGTTAGTAGTAGTTAGTGTTTTACAGTTAGATATAGATATTTATGAAGAGATTGTATGTGGGAACTGAACTGAATGGGTTATAAAGGCAGCATTAGCATTTATATGTTTGCCAGTAACTTAGAGTCAACGAACGAGTCAATACTAATTATGGAAGCCTTATATTGCAAGGACAGGTACATGCAGTGATATTTCCTATGAAACTTGTGTAATAGTTTTGGGCCGTCTGTCATTATGGTGGAAGTGGTAATAATACCGGTGGGTCAGCTCGCCAGGCCCTTCAGTAGAGGCAGAGACTCTCAGAGTGTTCAAGTCAAGATTTGGTACAGTGCTGGATAATCTGGGTGCTTTGCAGTCTTGTTGGTAAATGATGAAACAAGATGACTTTATGACCTTTTTTGTCATTATGTGTTCTTATTATGGTGGTGGTAATGATCATGGTGGTGATATTAGCAACAGTATGATGATGATAATGAGGATGATCTTAATTATGGTAACGTTAACGATTACGGTGCTGATGGTTGTGACATCGATGATAGTGGAGGTCTACAGGGACCTAAGGGTCAACCTCAGGCAAATGTGTAATATGTAATCATCCACAGACACTTTCACTCAACCCAGATCTATGCTTTGGGACATGACCTTGAGGGAAGTGAGTGGCATCCAGACTCCCCACCCCAATCCCCCCCCCACCCCCCCACAACCCTCACACCCAAAAACCCAGTGCGTCAGCAGCCCGCTGCGCTGGTTTTTATCTCCTGCGCTTTTGTTTCGGGTTCGACTCCCGAGCGTCACTATCGGCACCTTCGACCCTTGCGGTGATCTATGGAGGTCAGGTGCCGATCGGACCGCGGGGCAGGCAGATAACGTCCCGCCCTATCGAGAGGCCCGGCCCCACGATCCTTCACCGTGATTTTTCCGATGGCGGTGGCGACGGACAGGCGAGCCGAAACGGCGGCCGGGCGCGTTCCCTTTCTGCTTTTTCCTTCGAACGCCCGTCGCACACGGAGAACAGGAAGGGTCCGACCGCTGGCACCGCCCTCCTGAACCGCGTCTTTGTCTCCGGCGCGCAGTAGCATGGGCGCGCGAGGCGAGGACCGTACCTGCGGTCCCAACGCTGCTCCCGACCCTGAGGAAGAGCGAGGAAGGCCTCTTACGGTCGGACGTACGGTGCGGTACGGTGCGTGACCGCGACCGAGCCTTCGGTGAATTCATCCTTGCCCTGCGGTGGCGCTTGCTGAGCCCTGTAGAAAACTGAGGCGTCTCTCAGGTGGGTTTTGTGCCTGGACGGCCCACAGGTTTTGCACGGTTGACATACACCCCCACCCCACCCCCCCCCAATGGGCAGAGCTGTCCATCACCAGCCCAAGTGTCGTCTTTGACAGAGATGTGAAACTTGTGAGATGCGAAACACCAAAAATGATGCGTAATATCCCACAATGCACCTCTCACGTCCTGTGTGTTTTATCTACAATTCCACTGCTCTGCTTTTTTGTACTCATTTTCAGCTGTTTTGTCCATATTCTGCAGAGTGAAGCATTCAGTGTTAATTCAGCTCCTATATAGTTTATACGAGTCCAAAAGGGATCAAATGGAGAATAAAATCTATTCAAGCTGATTAAACCCTGAACATTTTACTGTGTGCGTTTTATGTGTGTGTCAATGCAGCTTTTGTGCCTACTCCATTTTAACCAGAATCAAGCTGTCATGTATGGATTACCCTCAATGGAGCTCTTATTTCCATCGTAGCTTCCACCATGCCGAAGTCTATTGGATGCGGCTTTGCAAATGTGCCAAATCTCTGAAAAACAAGTGGTTGCACAAATTACTGACCTGTGAAGAAAATGATTTCACCATAATTGGGCTGGCATTTCAGGACCGTGGCCAGCAAAAGTGCCAAGTTCAATGTTTGTCGCGTTCAATGAGAATGAAATGATGCAAATATTTTTTCAGTGTCAATGATACGAAGCAGAGGCACATCCTCAACAAACAGGGGCACAATGACCACAGCCAGCAGTTGAAAAATGTGGCACAATCTTCATTTTCAGTGCAAGCGAGACAAAAATGTGACAGACCAAGCATGATTTCCATGTTTTGCGCGACATTTACAAAATGCCACCAAATTCGCAGGGTGAAGGCCCAATGTCCTCACTAGTCACAAGTCTCTGTTTGAGGGAAATACAGTGACCTGTATATACAGTATGTGTATACCTGTGTGTAGTTACATAAACATGCACACAGGTATACACATACGTACACAGTGTTTTCCCCAGGTCTGAAATGTACTTGCAGTGGTAGTCTGTGTGGGGTGGGGGAGAGGGGGGCAAATAAATGTCGATTAGTTACACAGCATTAAACAGTGCTTCACTGTATGTAAAACAAGCAAAGAATCGTCTATACATGTTCTGAGTTGGAGTGAATTTCACCACGGTTAATATCAGTTAGTTTGAAAGAGTAGCGATTGTCACAAATATTTATTGATAGCGTATGGCTATATTTTTTGATAGCAAAGTTCCCTGCAGCGGATTTGGGACATTCAAAACAAGGAAGTTAAATGCTACAGACTGAATTCCACTGAATTCCATCTATTTTGTGCTACCTTCAATAAATGTGACTTCGTTCTATAGCATACTGCAGAGCTGAAACCATACATTTAAGATTATATTAAGTGGAGTGTACCAGCGGAGGGCTTTGGTCACATTGACTTTTCTTAATAACATTTGATTTTGTTTTGTTGTTGAAACCGGTCTCCACATATACCTGGGTGGCCGCTAACACACCTGGCAAAGCCTATTTGTGGGAAACACTGCAGCATAAATGATTGCTACTGTCATTATTATTATTATTATGATAGACATGAGTCACAATGCTGCACGTGGCATGTTTTGTGTGTGATGGTTTGCGTGCTGCGCGTTTTCTCCTACCAACGCACTGTGCACGTCACACTGATAAAGTGACTTGAGAGAGGGCACAGTCTCTGGACCACCGCTCTGCTCCTTGCAGGCGTGCCTGTCCCTGGACCGATACTGCAGTCTTAGGACACGGGGCCCAAAGGGCCATAAATTGACGGCGGACTGTTATCAAAAGAGAGAAGGTGTTCCCAATTAGCAGGTTAAATTAAATTAAAATGAAATGGAAATGAAATACTACTGCATCTCATGCGGTAGTACTGCCCTACTCCTACAGTACTTGTAAACAGGGCTTGAACCGGCCTGGAATGGGCTGAGTCACGAGTGCCACTTTTTCCAGCATTCTGCTGCTGCTCCAGTCTTATGCTACTTTTCAGAGGCACTGTGTACGCTCTCTCCCCACTCAGAATTACATTCTCCCCTCTCCCCCCTCAGTCCACGATCGTAATCTCCAGCCCCATCACGTGATCGTCTGGATTTTATTCCCTTCTTATCTCATCTGCGCTTGTTTTTCCCACTTCGAGCTCTGCTTCTACATGAGGACGACTATATAGCGGCGTACAAAATAACAACATAATAGCCATCATCGTCGTCATAAGCATCATCATCATCATCATCATTACAGTGTTGAGCAGATGCTCCACGAGCGGCTCACAGCGAAAGAGCAAACGAGCGAATCAGCCGGCGTTCTGCGAGCATCGGTGAGCGCCGGCGCCGGACCCGGCCGACGACGCTCCCCGACCCGCGCCAGCGAATCAGCGGCCGCGGGCCGACGCACGCCACAACCCAGACCCGCCGTTCCCGCGGCGCCCGCGCGGGCCCTCCCCCGACGGGCTCGCGACCGAGCGACTCCGCCCGCCTCCGTCCGGCTCGCTGGAGAGACGCCGCGGCGTCTGCAGCGTTTCGTCTGCAGGTTAGGTTTTTTTTTTTCTAGCCGGCGATTTAACGATCTGTTTATTTTGCGGCAGGTGGGAAGCGGTCGGGGGGGGGGGGGGGGGGGGCGCGCACGGCTCTTTAAATAGAACGGCGTGACTCAGAGCCGCTCCTCCGGCGGACGCGGTTGGCCGGCGGCTGCCGTCCCGGGGCCGGGCGGGTGCGGGCATGGTAATTGCAATCTGTTCTACCGCCCGGCTGTCCCCACACGACCTTCCACCGCTGTCAGAAGAGCGCACGACACAACAAACACACACAACGCATATATATTATAATAACATAATAGTCATTTTACTGACCAATAACCACGCCCACACTGAGTGTGTATGGACCACAGAGTGCCCAACTGTGAGGTCACCTGCGTGTGCGCAACTCGGATCAGAGTTTGTCTGTTCTTACTCTGTACTTCACCCACACAGTCAGTGCAAACAGGAGCAAATTGTTTTCCAGCTGGGAGCTCCTTTATGGGCCCCCCCCCCCCCCCCCCGCACCCCCATCTCCAGCTCGGGACCCCTGCCATTATTTTGTCGCCGGCTCTTGTCTGGCACGTTCACCTGAGAAAAGCGCCTTGTGTGCAGTGACATTCACTGATCTAAGGGAGGTGTGGAGTGGAGGAGGAAGCACCTTCATCTCTACCTATCGCCCTCCCGCCCCTGGGTGTATACAGACACACACACACACACAGACAAACACGCACACATGCACACACACACACACACACACACACACTCATGCACTCCCACACACACATGCTCATGAACACAAACACGCATATACACGCATGCATGCACACCTGCACATGCTCGCGCACACACATTCATGGACACACAGACTCACATGCACGCGTGCACACACACACACACACAAGCACACACACACACATTTTAATTCTTTATTTAGGTCCACATTTATAAAATACATCATAAGGGCCCAAATATATTTCAGTTGCTGTCTGATGTCCTTCACTTGAGTAGCAGAAAGCATACCAGTAGGGATGAAGCAAAAATGCAGGTTAGACATTTGCATCTCAATTGCACCGACAGGAAACATTATGGGTACAAGAAACATCTTCTCCTCCATTACCGCGACTGCCTATAATGGAGGAAACTGAGCAATATTTTGCTAGTCGCTTTGCTCTCCATTTTGCCAGCCCCATTACCCTAAGACCTCGGACCACTAACCTGTGGACATGGCCAAGGCTTCCAAATATAAAAACTAGGAGTTGACACTTACACCCTAGTTCTGTTATGGCTTGTAGTAATGGCTGGTATGTTAACCATTTAGTAAGAAATGCTTCTTCTAGACTTGCATCGAAGGCATAGCCTACTTCTAGTAGGAACACCTCTCTGTGGTCCTCATCAATCACAGTAGGATCAGGTTTGTTTGCACTTACATTTGAAAATTGATGGAGGTTATTATTACATTGAAACATTTGTGGTTTTACAGTGGAGTTTATATGTAACACAGCAGTTGGATGGAGAAAGGATGATAAATCTTTAGATATAATATTAACAATTTGATCATGTCTGGCTATGAACAGCCCTTCATAGAAGAAACAACAATTTAGTATATGTGACATTGTTTCGACAACCTGTTGATGTCCATGATGTAAACAGTAAGGGTTGTGGCTATTAGGATGCCAAATGGATACAGAACATCTTTTTGCACCTGACTACATTAATGACGGCAATTACGATGGGTGCACGATAGTGTGGATTTAGATGTTTAGATGTTTCGTTTAGATGTTTAGAGTAAAGGCACGCATGCTTGCACCTGCAGCTAGCCTCCAGCTGCTATCTTGCACACACACACACACACACACACACACACACACATCCACAGTCTATAAACACACACACACACACACTGTGACCTCCTGCCCGGCTGCAAATTCACCCCCACACTTCTGAGGAAAAGGATTGGGCTTCTCGAACTCTTTCACAACTCAAAATTCCTTATTGATTTCCCAAGGAGCTGACATTTATTCCTGCCTCTGCCCAGTTCCTCTGGCCCCCAGGGCTTCATCAAAGGAGCCGGGCTCTCGCCTGCTTCCCTGCCCCACCGCGCTGTGTAAACCATCCCTGCAATGGGGCCCACCTCTACGTCCCCGCTAGCAGCTAACCGAGCCCCATCGCACTGGTTAAACCATCCCTGCAATGGGGCCCACCTCTACGTCCCCGCTACCAGCTAACCGAGCCCCACCACACTGTGTAAACCATCCCTGCAATGGGGCCCACCTCTACGTCCCCGCTAGCAGCTAACCCTGCCCCACCGCGCTGTGTAAACCATCCCTGCAATGGGGCCCGCCTCTACGTCCCCGCTAGCAGCTAACCGAGCCCCACCGCACTGGTTAAACCATCCCTGCAATGGGGCCCGCCTCTACGTCCCCGCTAGCAGCTAACCCTGTCATGCGGCGCAGTGCACTTCTCAAAGGACCGCCCCCGATGACCCTGCGCCAGACAGACCCTCGGTGCCCTTTAAAGGAAACACAAATAGCTCTCGCCCAATATCGCATCATCGGCGTTTTTCATTATGCCGAGAACTCCATCTTCACTTTTACCTTTTATCTGCGGTAAAACCCATTAACCTCAGAGAAGGTCTCACTCTCTCTCTCTCTCTCTCGCGGCTGCCATCTCTCTTCCTCTCTGAGATGAAGATACAGATATGCTTTTTTTTGGCATGTAAAATCTTATTGATAAAAAAATGAATGGGTAAAACAAGACTGCAAAAATAATAACTCAGTAGCAACAAATCAATAGAAATATATTGCAATGTATTGTTGACTTATATAATGTAAAAGCCTATGGGTAATATCATGAAGAATATATTTCACAGTAATGTGGATTAAAACAGCAGCAATTTATCTATTTGGCCAGGTACTGTGACGTGTTGATAATATCTGATCTTGATAATATGTGACCTCGATAATATATTCTCCAACAGACTGCAGTATGTACAATTTCATCAAGGCAAGACTGGACCAAAATATTGTAAAAAAAAAAAAGAAGGTGCCTAAATGAAGGATAATTGCAGGGAAAAAATGCCATGTGTATAAACTAGTGTGATGTTTATTATCAATTATCAGCTATTAGTGAGCAGCTGCTGCTCTTACCATTCAGTAGACTGTGAATGTAATCATTTAAGCACCCATTAAAAATTAATGCTATCGTTATTGAGACCATAAATTTATCAGCCATCTTCTCTAACAGTAGCATTGCTCCCGATGCATGCGGCAGGAGGTGTGCTGGGGCTCAACACTGGTCTCACACCTATAGGTTTAGCATCTCAGGGGCCTGTTTCACAAAGCAGGATTACTGAGTTAGCTGCACTGAGTAAAACCCGGAACCCTCCCAAATCTGGAACACAGACTGAAGTAAAAAGAGCTGTTCCGGGTTTTACTCAGCATAGCTACTGTGCGGTATCTAGCTAACCCAGCAATCCTGCTATGTGAAATACCTCCCACTTCAGTCATTGTTTCTCTCCAAAACCGAAGCACTTAACAAAGTCTATTTTATGACGAAGACTGTCCTCAGCTGTGCATTTGGAACCACAGCCCTCGCCACCCACGACCGAGCTATAGACCGAGGTCCCCAGCCAAGAGAACTAATCACCCTCTTAGTGGTTCTCCGTGGGTGATGTCACCGTCTCTGCTGGGCATTCATATGCTCACTGGCTCCAGAGTTCACCCCACACTTCTGAACTCATTTGTCTTTGTCAGAATAAAATGGCACAATGGAATTTTGGGCGGGTCCAGGGGCTGGTCGGTGAGTCCTGATGGATCTCTGCTCTGATTGGGTGATAATCTCTGATAGCTGGGAGAGAAATGGAGGCAGAAAGGGTCTGCCTCAGAAGATTGCTTAGCAGGCATACGTTTTCAGGGTTGAGCTAATTGCCTGCAGGTGTGTAGTTCCAGAATGTTCTTTTTTGTTCTCCTCTGTTGCACCAGTAAGAATCTGGTACTTGTGCTTTTCAGCGAATTCATTACCTTGAGTATATACTTATTTAGCAGACACTTATCCGGAGCAACGTACACAGCTTACATTGTTCCCATAACCATAATTTTATGCGAGCGAATATTTATGGAGGCTATTCAACGGCGGCACTTCACCTGGGAATCACACCTGTAATTACAAACGCAGCTCCTCCACCATTACGATACACCTCCTCCAAGCTTCTTTGCGTGCGAGCAGTGCGTATGATAGTTGTCGAGCAGGTTCGTTCTCTCCCGCTAAGCTAAACGGAAGAAAAGATGACTTTGCTAGCGAAGAAACGGATTGGACCGGTAGGATTTAATGAGGGAGACGATGCTGGGTCGATACACAGCCCCCAGGAAGAGCTAGCTCCCCTTCGCCAGATCCCTCATTGCGCCGGTATGATCTGTCAGAGCTCACGCAGAGTAAGCCATTACAGCTGCGTAATGACTCCACTGTGCAAATTAATGACTTAATACCGCAAACCGGTCTTCGCCGAACAACTCCTGATAAAACAATTATGATTTACATGCCTTTTTGTGGGAAGAACAAAGCTTGGGTCCCCTCAGGGGGGTGGGGGGTGGGCGCTGGGGAGAGATAATATGTGGCTGTCAAGATGAAGGAACAGCAGGAGGGCTCCCCAAAATTGGGCGGGCTTGTCTTACGTTGCACGATGCATTTAATGCTGTTGCAGGCGCGCCCACATTCACAGGTTTTTAACCTGTATATTAGCCAGCTGCTCCAGACTACAGTTGCCGCACCTGTGCTCATTAGATTAAATGTGTTTTCGCGTTGGAAACTGGAGGAGGGTGAGGCTCGTCTCAGAAGAGGCCGGCGTGCTTGACTGGTGTCACCGTTCTCCTCGGTTCTCTGCCTGCGCGGTAGACGATGTTAACAGATAACATTTAGAGTTGATTTAACACTGCTAGAGTTGAATTAACACTGGACATTTTACTGCGTGTTATTCCGATGCGGTGGGTACACCTGTTGGGAGGAGGTGGTTTTCTGGGGGGAGCTCTCCTCTCTCGTCGTTGTGACTGAGTTTATTACCCATGTGGCTGGTCTCAGTGGCTTCAGATGCAGTTGAGAACAGCGCCAGCGCATGGACGGTCATCATGGACCCGTACCTCCTCACTATTGCCCCGAGGCTGCTCAGGAGCATCCTTATGATGGCTTCTTAAGCAGCAACAGCCCAAAGGACTGTATTCGGGATTCCCATCAGATATCTGAATAGACTGCTTATTCACAGTTTTCATAAGTAACATTTTTCATAATGTTTCAAGCACCATTTTACAGGAGCTCACATTTTAAGGGCCAGGGGAATAGTCTTACTGTTTTCCTGAATTGGCTCAATTTAAGTAATTTCAGTTTTTTATTCAGAATGTGTATTATAAAGAAACCTGTTTGTAAATGGCGCTATACAAAAGTAAAGAATGGGAGATGGATTGATTATTAGATTGATTATGCGTGCGGCCACAGTAAAGAGAAATAGCCCATTGCACAGGCTGAAAGGAGTGAATTCAGCTGAAAACACTCACAGATTGTCTATATAATAAAACAGATGGTCTGATGGTCTGATCTGCGTTCTTAACACCTGAGAAAGGCAAGTCCCAAAAAACACTGGGGTAGCCCAGGGTAAAAAAGAAGATACATAAAGGATGATATATCTGTGTGCTGTCCTTTTTTTACTCATCTTTGAAGTGTGGGGTAAAATGCCATTTTTATTTTTTAATTGTTGAAGCTAAGAGGGTTCTGATTTGCTGGTTCGTTACGATGGGGCCTGGTTGAGGACAGATCCACAGCAACCGTGATGACGCATACAGCACCAAGCTTCCCTTTACCAACAGGAAGTACCTCTAGTAAGGATGGAAAGAAGGCCGGAGCTGACGATCTGGTTGGTTTATATCACCTCTATGGTGCTTATCAGCTGCGATTGCCCCCTATACGTGCTGCTGCACCCCTTTCTCCTTCACCGGGTGCAGCTGCTGCTCTGACCGCCCCCACAGGAGATCCGCAGACATCAGACCTGGGTCAAATACGCATTTGATTTGGATTCAAATACTTTTCTGTGCTCTATTGATCTTGCCTGGTGTAACTGAGTCTGCCAATATGACCAGAAGGTGGGATTTGCACTTTTTGAGAGTATTTCATTGGTTCCAATACACCAGACAAGATCAGTAAAGCGTGGAAAAGTATTTAAATCCAAAACAAATACGTATTTGACCCAGGTCCGGCAGACATGCAACCGGCAGCTCCTTCCTCCCGCGAATCAGTCTGTGTTCGTTTTCCACACAAAAGTACAGTCTTCAGGGAGTACCTGTACACGGTTCTGTACAGGATGAGCAACCACATAATTGGCAGACAGCAACAGCAATGGCAGAGGCTGTACTTAAACTGACACATTTATAAAGAAAAATCAAACGCAATCCTAGACAAGCAAAACAGGACTAAAGGTGAATTGCCAATAGCATACTTACAATAAGTAAGCACATGTAGAAATGCCTGCACACACACACGCCCACACACAAATATATATGTTTGTGTTTATATATTTATATATTTTTTCCCTCAATGGTTGTTATTTGCTGCCATCTCAGACAAAAGGCGAACCGACTGTCGACTTTCCAGTTTGTGAGATTGGTTAACCGCGTTGCCATGGCCACGACCTTTTCATTCTTAGTTATGGTGGGGCTGCCCATTCATATGTACTGCATCTCTCACAGCGTGTCTGGCGGTTGGCCCCCCGCAGCGCGGAGACACATTTGAGAACACGGGGGAGCGCACACAACAAACGCGCTAACCCAAAAAACGCGAAACTCGCCATCGATTCACGCCGAGGTGTAAAACTGCCTCCGTGTCTCTGGCTTTTTTCTTTGGTGGTGGTGCTCTATTCTATCCTAGCAGTGTGGGGGGGGGGGGGGGGGTTCTGTTTGTCTTGGTCCTCTCGTGGTCACCAGAGTCCTCCATGGAAGAGGAGGTGAGAGTATGGAAAAAGCTGTGTCTTTCTCTCTCTCTCGCGTGCACATTTGTGGAGTGGGTTGAGGGAGCGTCTTCTCTCTTTTACTACTCCTTTCCTTTTTTGCCCCCTTGCTTCATTTTTTCCCTTGCTTTTCCTCTGCTGTCTACCACTCTTCCCCTCTCTCACCTGTCTCTCTAAAACCACAGGTGGTGGACTATAAATGCACATCTGCAGGTAGTCTCTTAAAGGAGCATTCAGTTTTTTTCAAGCTTCACATTGCTTTTATGAAACTGTGCTTCAATCCACAAATGACTCAGGGTGCAAAGTGAAGCGAAAGAGTATTTACCAAAATATGCTTTGGAGCAAGCTTATTTGACTCCACTTGAAAGTGTGAATCCTTAATTTCTTGATAGCTTTTCACATTGACACTTTCGTACCAATGTCTATTCAGTATTTGCATTTGGTAATTTCGGCTTTATACACTACATGGCCAAAAGTATGTGGGCACCTGACATCCGACATTGCTCGAACATCATCCAAAATTACGGGCATTAATATGGAGTTGGTCCAGCCTTTGCTGCTATAACAACATCCACTCTTCTGGGAGGGCTTTATACTAGATGTTGGAGCATTGTTACGGGGATTTGCTTCCATTTAACAAGAAGAGAATTAGTGAGGTTGGGCGATTAGGTCTGGCTCGCAGTTGGCTTTCCAATTGATCCCTAAGGGGTTAGATGGGGTTGAGGTCAGGGCTCTGTGTAGGCCAGTCAAGTCTTCCACACCATGCTCCACAAAACCATTTCTGTATGGACCTGACTGTATGCCTGGGGGCATTGTTATGCTGAAACAGGAAAGGACCTTCTCCAATCTGCTGGGAAAGCACAGAATCATCTAGAATGTTATTGTATGCTGTAGTGTTAACATTTGTCTTCCCTGGAACTAAGGGGCCTAGCCCAAACCATGAAAAAGGCCAAGGGGTGTCCAGATACTTTTGGTCATATACTGTATGCTATTTTCCATTGGCGGTTGTGACCACCAAGCACCACAGATATCGTTAAATGCACGAAAACTGAAAAATAAACTCACATTTTAGAATTTGTCTGCAATTTCTTGTTAATTTACTCTAATTGAGTGACATCTGGTACAGTCTAAACGTTTTGTTTGCCATCATCTGCTGTAAGCTGCAGGTCCATGTCCTGAGGGAAGTTTTTTTTTGTTTGTTATACAATCATAATTGTCCCTTCCAACATGCAAATTGATAGCGGATAAAAAAAGAAATGCTGTTAGATCATCGTGAAGATATACATTTGAGCAGCAGAATGTGGTGATTCTAGTTTCAGGAAGTTGCTTTCTTTTCAGTTTCGATAGATTGGCAGGAAGAGACACACAGTTTTTCAGTAGTTGCATGCCTTTGAAGAGATTCCACTTTTGAAATGAAAGCAGATCATTTTTAATCATTTTCAACAAGTTAACTCGGGAAAATTGGTTCCCTCAAATTTAATACAAATAAAGAAATCCAAGTCACAATTTAATTTGTTCCTTCATCAAGATATATCGCATTAAAATAGATAATTTCATTTTAACCAACTTTGGTTAAGTAGTTTGAGTTTTGATTTGATTTTCTTTTTTGGGTAACAGAATACATGCATCATCCGATGCAATTTCCGCCCAGAGGATAGCCCATAAAAGCATTAGCAACGCTTATTTCCAGTGTGGTCCTCAGTCTCAAGACAAAAACATCAAATGACAATAAAAACAAATCCAGATTTCATCATTTCAGAACTTCCAATAAAAAGACCGTCCCTGGAAAATAAACCGATGCAATCTTGAGAGAGCTGTTGTTTTTCTGAGAGCGCAGTAACTTTCAGTAGGTTTTTCAGGTTGAACTCTCCTCTCTGGTCTTGACACTAACAGCCAGAGGAGCGCACTGCGCTAGCGAGCTAGCGAGCTGGCTGTCGGGCTGGAAAGGCCTGTCTCTCTCTCCGATCCCTCGGGTGCGCGCGAGCAGACGCGTGGGAGTGGAGAGACTCCTCGCTCTCCCTTTGTTCTCGCTTTCTGCCTCCCCTTTCCGCCCCCTCTCCCTCATCTCTCATCTGTCTCCCTGAAGACACGGGAGGTGTAGAATGGATGAACATCTGCATGTATTGACTTTTTCGATGTCTCCAACGGCTCCTGGAGGTTTGCTTTAGGAAAGAGATGGATAATGAACAAAGATCCATTTAGCAGGTTTCAGCCGTTTAATGAAAAAGCATACGGCTTGCTTCTGGGAAGACGCAAGGTACACGGGTAATGTCTCATCAGAGGAAAATGAGTTTTAAAGGACTTTTAAAGTATTTCAATTAAGCCTGCTTATTGACAAAGGCTCTTCTTACACTCAGGATGTATAAACAGATCCATTTTGTTTTGCTTGGTTTTTATCTCTGCCGTGATTGATTTGCATGGAACAGATCCATACGCAGATTGCTGTAATGTGAGCTTCAATACTGTGTAGAGTGACATGGCAGGCTTTTGTCTGGTAGAGATTGCTAGCTTGTCAAGCAAAGCCATTATTTAGTGAAATTATGCTTCAGTGAAGCCTTCTGTTTTGTTTTCTAAATTTTGTGTCTGCTAAGAGGTAAGAAGAAAGGGAGCTAAAGATGTTGCTTGAGTCAAAGAGGTTATTACATTTGGGTTTCAGTGATGTGTGCGTGTGTACGTGCATGTGCGCATGTGTGCCTGTGTGTGTGTGTGTGTGCACGTGCATGCATGCATGTGTGTATGTGTGTGTGTGTGTGAGAAGAGATACAGTACAGTCTGACTGCCTTTTAAAGGACATGTGCAGATTGGATCACCTGTAGATTTGGCCCAGGAAATGCTTAATAACATTGTGGCTCTGCAGGGCAGAAATTATGTGCGAAATCAAGACCCAACTGCCCACAAATTTCATTAAGGATATCTGTGACATGAATCAGAGGGGGTTAGCGAATCTGGCTGGGAAAGGAAGAAAGGAAGGAGAATGAAAGGAAGATGGTGAAGGAAACGATGCCTGTATTGTTGGAAAGCAGTAAGCAGGAAGTGCATGTCAAGGAAAATCTGTTTGAAATGTAACAAAACTGAATATTTAAATGCGTTAATTCAATACCAGCCAATAGAGCACAAAGGGCTCTAAATCAGTGAAGATAACACAATACACAAATAAGCGGTACCACAAATGAAAATACCTGATACAACATGTTTGTCAGTCGGTATTGTGGTTCTGCAGCTTTGAGACACACCAAACAGCCTGTATAAGCACTTAAATTATTAGATCATCTGGGTACATTGTGTTGCAGCAGATAAGTAAGTAGTTATTAGTTAGTAGTTAAGTAGTTCAGTTACTCGCACACTATGGTAGATCCCAGTTCCTTTCTCATGTAGGTAAGTACAGTGTTTTGAGCGCTTGCTGGCTCTTTATCAAGTATAGAGAATCGAGGCTTGATTTCCTTTTGTATACCTGATGAAGAGTCAGAGAGGGCTCAAAACATTTCACTTTGTATTACGGAATAAATATTTTATAAAAGCATGCAAGTTATTTTTAAATTACCTATATGATCTTTTTTTGACACCTGGAAATGAAATGTGATGAATATCAAAATGTAACTAATTAAAAAAAACTTATTGAAATAAAAGTAGCACTTACAAACTTAAAATAGTCTGACTGTCACAAGTTTGTACTGCTTCTAAGCCACAAAATATTCAGTGTAAAACTCACTGAAGCGCACTCAATTTTAAGGAGTTTTTCACTGAGAATGTTTATGTGACATTGCTTTTTACACAGTTGTAGTACTCTCTTTGTACTACGACTAATACTAATACCAGAGCAAGTCGTACACATAGGTGACTATTAGTTCTTTAACTCTCCAGCCTAGTCTTATCTAATGGATAATTCACCACAAGCATCTAAAGTTTACCCCACATTAAAAAATAAACTAATACAATTACAAAAAAGCATTTTAAAGATAATATGTAACTGGTCCTTGATCTTTCCTTATTCGTATAGAATGCCTGTAAACAAAGAAAACACATTATTAGAGAGACGTGATTGCATAATTATTCCATTACCAGTCATCAAACTCTTCATTCAGAATGACTTGCAGCTCTCCATTTGTATAGAGGCCTTTATCTTTCTGCCCTCTTGTAAGTATTAACAGTGCTGCTTGAACACCTGCTTACAATAGTCAAATATTCAGGCTTTCATTTCATGCTAATACACACAAGACCAGAGCAGAAATTGATCTTATACCAGCACATCCTTAACAACTGCAGTACTATGCCTTTCAGGAACACGTATTTAATCTCCTAGAGATATAAACACATATATTTTGATGACCTATCTTTGTTGTCCTCTTTTGCCAAAAGTAAAGCAACAAGAATGACCTTCAGGTTTCTTTGTGCCGCTATTGACTACTTACTCTTGGCAGTGCTGTGTAGTGCGCAAGACATGTTCTTTTAAGAAACTGCGCTCACTCATAAGTTTTCCTTCATCACGCTCTTGAAACATGCCCACGCGCCTGAAGGAAAACATATATTAGCTTTTTTTTTTGATGGCCTTTCATGCATTAAAATTGTTAAAGATCACGCCACGAGAAATATAAACGGAGCTCAAAACAGATCATAGGTGGTCCCTCAGAGGTGGTCCACTGTACACACAGTATGTGTTCGCACTGAGTTATGGTTATGTGTTAACCTGACCTGTTGATCTCACTGGATATGTGGAAGTACTGCTGATCGCCAGTCCTTGGCAAACATGTGATGCATCCAAATCCCAGAATCCTGTAGTTACATACAAGAGATCTCAACTGATACAAGAAACACAAGTGAGACTTTATGTATCGATAAAACTTCTTCTTCTTCTTCTTCTTCTTTCGGCTGTTCCCGTTAGGGGTTGCCACAGCGGATCATCCGTTTCCATCTCTTCCTGTCCTCTGCATCTTCCTCTGTCGCACCAACCACCTACATGTCCTCCCTCACCATGTCCATAAACCTCCTCTTTGGCCTTCCTCTTTTCCTCCTGCCTGGCAGCTCCATCTCTAGCATCCTTCTCCCAGTATGCCCAGCATCTCTCCTCCGCACATGTCCAAACCGTCTCAATCTTGCCTCTCTCACTTTGTCTCCAAACCGTCTAACCTGAGTTCACTACCCTCTTTCACTCTTGCTGGTACCCTTCTGTCACAAATCACTCCTGACACTCTTCTCCACCCACTCCACCCTGCCTGCACTCTCTTCTTCACCACTCTTCCGCACTCCCAAATAAAACAATACATTTAAAGCAAAGTTCAGGTACAATAATAAAAAAACAGACAAATATACATTTAGAACTTGCAAACTGAGTCAAATTATGCAAAAACTAGGTCCACAAAGATTTTGAAGCAAAATGAATACTAAAATATTGTGTATGGGTCACCTTTGAAAAGTGACTTGAATCCAGACATAGTTGGTACTGTCCTAATATGCTCAAGCAGAACTTTCCATAGTTTGGGGCCTGCACTGAAAAGCCAGGGCAGACTTAGTTTTTAGATGAGCTTTGGGCACACTTACAACTACAGACATTGAACTGAGGATTTGAGCTGGCTGCTGGCGATATACGGGGTCAGCACCTCGGAAATATATTCAGGGGCTGCGCCGTTTAATGGTTTATATGTCATTAGGAGAATCTTAAAATGGCCTCTGGGTACCACTGTTAGCTGGTTAAGAGACACAGAGACTGGAGTAAATATGGGCTCCTCTGCTCCCTTTAAAAGTTCGGCAGCTGTGTTATGAATGAGTAAAAGGCGGGACAGTGTGCATATTTATACATGAGAAAAGGATACTACCAGACCTGGCCCAAATACGTATTTGCTTTGGATTCAAATACTTTTCTACGCTTTACTGATCTTGTCTGGTGTATTGGAACCAATGAACTACTCTCAAAAAGTGCAAACCCCACCTTTTGGTCATATTTGCCAGCTCAATTACACCAGGCAAGATCAACAGAGCACAGAAAAGTATTTCAGTACAAATACTAAGTAATCCAAAACAAATACGTAATTTGACCCAGGTCTGGGTACTACCGTAGTCCGGCCTTGGTGGACCAGATGAAGCAGAAATGAAGGCTTCGCTCATGAATAAGAAAAGGGTCACAGTCTGCTTAATGATGGCGACGGCGGTCTGTTTGACGTCCGGTTGCGGACGGCGAGACAGCCGTCCCTCGCCTTCTGCTTCTGGTTAAACCGCGGCAACCCGACCGCCCCCCCCCCCCAAAACGAGAGCAAACGCGGAGCTTCGCGAGCTGTTATGAGTCTATGAGCGGGTTTAGCATTCAGGCTGAATCCAGGCATTCAGCCGTAATGTAAAAAAATGTTCTGCAAATTGAATGCGGCTCGGGTCTTTGACGCCGGCGTTTAAAGTGGAAAGATAGACTGTGTACATCTCGCGCTTCGCAGGGGTGTAGGGAGGCGGGGTTGACAATTCAACCTTTTTATTTCTGCTATTACCGCCGCTGTGCCATCACTCATTATAGTGGCTGTGCAATATTATGGCTTTCATCTGCTGTCACTAACGTAAGAGGTGGGCATTAGGAGCTGAAAATTACTCATCCAGCATTTTTCACGTGCTTATGATCCAAGCTTGGGGAGACGCTGCATTCGCTCAAAGGCATTTTACAAAATAAGGGGGCCCCAAGTGAAGCCGTGGCGGGTGCGTCGTACAGTGACAAAGCCTGGTTTACGTTTGTCAAAATATAAATGTTCACATTTCATAGATTTCACTCTCGCAATAGCAAATAAGAACTAGACGGCAGCAAGTATACGCAAAAATAAAACCAAATTGCAAATACATTTTACGGTTGTTATGAGCACTCAAGGTTTTACATCCAGACACTTATCCAAGAGCCAGACTTCTCCAGGGTGTTCATCTATAATCTTTAAAATGTGCGGTTTCGTATGGGTCCCGGTATCTTTGCAATACCGTTTTGTATGACCGTAGTGGAGTCGAACACAACCTGCACATTTAAGATGTAATGAATGGATGAGCACTATGGTCTCAGATTGAATCTGGACCGTGCCAGTGCCAGCTGTGCCCTTTAGCTTCACAGGGCGATGCTCAATTGCATCACGCAGCATACGGGAGGGTCTAGCCGGTTGAAAAGTCTTCCTCCGACTCCACTCTCCACTCGTCTGTGAAACAAGCACGGAACCGTCCAGACCCACGGCGCAACTCACTTCCGCAGACACATTTCAGCTGGCACCACCTGCGCATGCGTCCTACTAAATGAAGCACCACTTGCGCATGTGTCCCACAAAACGTCCCTCAAAGGTTGTCCGTGAGTGAGTGAGTGAGTGACCACAATTTGCCATGCATAGCCCACGGCGGAAGTTCCTGCTCACCGTGGGAAAAAGTGGGCTTCCAACATCAGGTCAGAGCAGATATCTACACTCTCCCAAATTGGCAGACATTTCATTGTCATGCATGAACGTGGCAGTAGATGCAAACAGCATAAATAAATAAATGGTTTCCCAGCATAGCAGGTGAAATACAAGTATCTGTGCAATATTGTATTCAGCACAATGGACAGCGCTCTGGAAAACAAAGACGGGGATTCCAGGCACACCACCCACTACACCGCTATCGGGCTTCCCACAGCCAGTGGCCTCTCTCCTCCATGTATCAAAAGAGCCCACACACGCAATAACAGCTTCAGTAACTGCCGCCAGTCTTCACAGATAATGCGAGGTGTTCCTCCTGCATTCATTAGGACGCTCTCCTCCCAACAATTTGCTGTTTCGCTTGGGAATATATTTTAATTAACACCGACTTTAATTTGCATAAAGCAGGGGCTCATATTTTACTGACATTGTTCTACTGCCAGGTGTATAGTAATATTACAGTAACTTATACTAAGTGGTCTATTCCGAGCTTCACTTTGTATCTCTGTGTTTAATTTTTAAATTTACCACTTCTTCTGTTACTTAACGACCATGTCCACTACTGCTGGGTAATGGTTCGTTAGGAGTTTCCCTTGTCTCTTTAATAAGCTGTCTTGAATTGTGCAGTAGTTATAGCTGAAACACAGTGGTTCTGCTTTTGGCTGTAGGCGTACATATCACATGGAGCACTTGCTAAAAAATGTAGTGTGTTAACAGAATATTTACTGAGTAGCATTACCTCGCTTGGTAGTGCACAACTGCTGTGACTGCACAACCGTGGGAGCAAAGTTTGTCATGGAAACAATAAAAGCTAGTTAGCTAACCTAGTGCAGCAACTGAATCTGCTAGCTTGCAAGCTATTGAATTGCACTTAGCTGAGCCTGCTCTACTTCAATTATGGACAGCTGCAAGGTGCGACCTCTTTCCTGATATGAGAGAGAGAGAAAGAGAGACAGAGATTGAAGGAATGGGTGGAGAGAGGGAGGAGGGGAATAAAAACAGTGAGACAGGGGAAAAGGGAAATTGAGAAAAAAACGTGAGAGCAAACTGAGAATGGAAGAGGGGTTGAGAAGGAGACAGACAGAATTAGATTTTTTGAGATTGACAGGCAGTTTAATTGGTCAAATCTATAACCGCAAAAGCAAAAAAAAAAGAAAGAAAAACCCTACAAAAGGATACTTCTCAATGATGATAGCAGATCATTTACAAAAGGGATGTATCAGTCTGGAGAAAGAGAGGGGGTAACCCAACTGCCAGTCTGGCATTGCGAGATGCCTCGGAGATAGAGGTTGCCGCGCGAGGACGTGTCCGTTTTGTTCCCTGCTTCCTCTTTCCCTGAACTCGCGTCCCGGCCTTCCCGCCGCTTCCGGCTGTAATGACCGCCAGGCCCCCCGAATCCCACAGCTTTTCAAAGTTTAAGGAGCGCCTTTATTTCCACGAGGGTCCCCTGCCCCGTGCTCCGACTGCCTGACAACCGCAAATTGGAATAATGGATCCTTTGTACTTTCTGCCGGAACACAATGTTTGGCCTTTTAAAAAGCCCCATCGACTCGTTTAAAGGAAGCCGGGGAACAATGAAGTGGATTTTTCCGTTTTTGCATTTACAGGCCTTTATTTCTGTGACCTTCTGCAAGGGCTCCTCTGCCTCCCTGAGAGCGTTAAGGTAGCGCTGTACGGGCCCAAACTGTGTTACTTTACTCCCTCCTCCGTGGGCGTGCATTAATAAAACCTCACAGTAGCGGTGCTGACCTGGGATCAGCTTTCTCCTGCCCATGTCCCATCCTGAGTCTTTATGAGATAAAAGACACAACTGATTCTAGATCAGCTCACCTGCTCTGAGGCACTGAAGATAAGCCCGTAAAGTTCTTTTCACAGTAAAAGTGCAAGTCATTCTCGAAACGGCAGCATTTTATAGCAGGCCTGCTCGACACTGGAACTGGAGTTGTGGAGCTGAACAGGAACTCCAGGACACTTCTCTTTACTGCTACTGACTCTTACAGCAGGGGAGAAGGGCAGCGTCGCATCCATCAAACCAAACAGCCGTAAAGCTATAAGATGGTCTAAACATAAGCAATAGGTTTTTGTCGAGGCTCAAGCCAGTAATTTTACGGACACAGGGAAGTTTGTGTGGGGACCACGTGATGGAAGGAGCAGAGCTTTAACTCCTCGTTGTTCTATTCAGGTGGCCTGCACAGGAGCCCAGGAAAAAGCGGAGGCAAACTGCGTACCTGGTTTCCAGGTGAAGGAGTACCAGGTGGAGTACAACGGGGGGTTCCAGAAGGAGGTGCCGCTCCTGCAAGGTGAGTGCAGTGCAGGGCCGTCATGGGCGGGGCAAAGCCGTTGATGGAGACCATTGGGTTGAATGAAGGCGTTTTTTCAGTCTATTAATGTTTGGATGCCTTTGGATGCATGGAGTCCATTGGCTTTCAGTATACTAATGTGGCAATTCACTATTATTAATAATAAATAATACATATTTGAAATATACTTTTTTCTAGTTTTATTTACTCACCAGTAAATAAAAAAAAGAATATACACCTGTAAACCTGCTCATTATCTCAAATGCCTGCCCCTCCAAACAGCAAATCATATGGCTATAAACCAGAAATCCAGATTTATCAGACCAGGTCATGTTATTACAATCTTCAATCATCCACTGCAGAATCATCTTTTGTTCTTAGCTGACAGGAGTGGAACCCAGCGTGTTGTTCTGCTTCAAGCTTCCATGCATTGTGCTTTCAGAGATGCTCATCTACACACAACTGTTTGAAGGGCTGTTATTTGAGCATTTTGTGGCTATTCCGTTAGCTTGAAGGTGTTTTTTCCCATAGAGCTGCCGCTCACTGGATGTTCATCACACCATTCTATATAAACTAGAGACTGGGCTCCGTGAAAATCCCAGGAGGGCAGTTGATGGTGGAACCACCACGCTTGGCAGAAATACATATACCACAGTCAGTCACTTTGATCACGCACCTTGGCCATTCTAATGTTTTAATGTTTGGTCGAATGACAACTGGGTTTAGGAGGTGCTGCGGGAGTACGGGGTGCTGGGGTCACTATCGCGAGCCATTCGGTCCCTGTGCAGTCGGTGTGAGAGCTGTGTTTGCATTCATGGCGTTAAGTTAAGCTTGCTGAACGTGGGTGTCAGACTCTGCCGAGGGTATACCTGGTCTCCCCTCCTGTTCTCCTGTTCTTGGTGTTAATGGACAGGGTTTCAAGGCACAGCCGAGGTCTGGAGGGCGTCCGGCTTGGGGACGTAGGGGTGGCGTCTCTGATGTTTGCGGATGATGTCTTCCCTTTGGCCTCATGGTACCGTGACCTTCGATGCTCATTAGAACGGTTTGCAGCTGAGTGCGATGCGGATGGGATGAGGATCAGCATCTTCAAGTCTGTGGCCATAGTCTCTCTCAGAAAAAGATATTTTGTCTCCTTAAAGTGTTGGCGAAACAACTGCCCCAGGTGGAGGAGTTAAAGTATCTTGGGGTCTTATACACAAGTGAGGGCAAAGGGGATTGGGGATCATAATATGTGCTGTTATTTCTACGTGGTAAAACCAAAGTGTATGAAAATACCCTTAAATAAAAACCAAGCTTGTGCACTTTAACCACACACGAATTGTTAGATTACAAATAAAACAATTATGAAGTAAAGAGCCAAATCAAGAGGAAATAGGTCTGTCCCAAACATTATGGAGCTCACTCTATATACAGTATTGTATATTATACTTGACATGTTCGGGTCAGGTTGGTAACAGGTGTTTCCAGTCCCATATTAGAGTAAAGAATGTTCATTATCATAATATAATGAATATGCTGTAAGAGCTGAGTGTCCTGTGCCTGTAGAATCTATGCTGTTATACATGGAACTGTCAAAACATGCTCATCAAAGGCTACATTAGGATGCGGTACGAAGCCGGGAGAAGCAGCTGGGAGACGAAGTTGCTGAATTAGCAAGATATAGATTTTAAAACACAGATGCTATCGGTCTACTTCAATTATCTCCCGTAACTATTTATACTTTCTGTCGGTTCGACAGCCTGTGCTTTCTCGCATATACTGGAGGGAAAGATTTGTTCTTGAATGCATGCTCTGTATCTTGCAGTGCAGACTTTGGTTTCATTTTTCTGCAGTAGGAAGACAAAATAACACCATTATAATAAAGATTATTATTTGATAGTGAAGAGATGGAAATCGTATCCATTATTTTCCCAACGCTAGGTTACAAGAACTTAAAAATAAGTTCACTTATGCTGGATCAGGACTTGCCATTTCTTTGAAATTGCACAACAATAAATCTGTTATGCTTTGTCCATAACTTTAGGAATTATGCATATATAATTGTTAGATTTGATCTCATTGTATGGATGGAGAGGTTGAACGCTAGATACTGAAGGTCAAATGTCTTTATGCAGAGGTTGCTCTTAAGTCAGTGATAACCAACCCTGTTCCTGGAGATTTGCCATCCTGTAGGTTATCATTCCAGCCCTAACAAAGTGCACCTCATTCACAGCTAGAGGTCTTGTTGAGCTGCTAATTAGCAGAGTCAGGTGTGCCAAAGGGTTGAAATGAAAACCTACAGGATAGGATGGTGGATCTTCAGGAACAGGGTTGCTTACCACTGTCATAACTGGTATTATATTTGAATATGTGCTGTCCTTTCTTTTGTCAGAACAGGGCTGTTGAACTGGTGGCCCCAGGGCCAGATTTGGCCTGCTATAGATGCACCCCTTAATCTGGGCCTTTGAATCCTTGAGAAGTGCTATTTAGATTAATCAAAAAAAACTGTGACAGGTCTGTATCTCCACAGTGTCAGCGTACCTTAAAATAGCTTTGGAATCATAAGATATTGCTAAGCATTAAGAATGTGCATATCCAATTTGCTTTATAAACTTATGATACATTTTATTCATTTATTCATTCATGCATTATTTCGTGCACAGCATTTGGAGAATGCTCAGTCTGTATGGACCATTTATTTAAAAAAAATTCTCCCTAAAGAAGTAGTTCAAGAACCCAGCTTTAGAAATTGCTAGTGAGCCTGATTGTATACCTCGAATCCTATATTTGGATAATAATGTATGGGATATTGATGGATAATGGGGCAAATTTGGTTTGGGTTTCCACTGCTAGAACATGGTTATTGCTAGCGGTAGCAGTGCCGTGGTGAATTAATTGCTCGCCTCTACAAAATTCCTTCCGTTCAGTGTGGTTTATATGTATGAAGGAGAGCAAGATTTCTGAAATCAAATGAAGTTTTCGCTTTGGAAAGTGCATTCGCACCCGTTTTTCGGCAAAAGGTTGATTTACCGGCGCTCTTACCGAATGAAAACCGCGGAGGGTCCGAGGTGTCGATATTCATCGACGGGAGCCCCTCGCTGTAACTCCCGATATCTGCGCGGTTGTTTTTATCGATCGGGATATAAATAAACCTGACATTATCGCCAACCTTTGAACGTTACGTCGATATGTGAAATATGTTGCGTGACGCCTGGTTTGGGTGAGCCGAGGCCCTGCAGCAGGAGGCGCGAGGCCTCGCCTGAATGCACAAAACGAGGCCTGTTGTTCGGGTGGCAAGATGTGTTATTCACCATCTATTTATGACTCTTCTGGGACCAAGGAGGAAGATAGATTCAACTGCAAATGGGTGGGATTTATTGCCTGGGTTTGGTCTGTAAGCACACACTAACACACGCAACACATACGAATACACAGACGCACACACAAGCGTACGCACCCACACACAACACGTTCACGCACGCACACGTTCGTGCAGGCTTTAACACACATGTACGTTCACACGGAGACATAAGCAATCACAAACACACATGCACGAAAAAGGCAGACACGTGCACACACACATGCGCACATATTATACATGCTGTACAAACATTCTTGCACGGACATGTACACCCACAACAATGTTCTTGCAGGGATGGACTTTGTGAAGGCTGCACATACCCTCCTGGGCAAAAAAAATGGGCCAAGCCCAAAATGGCAAAATATTAAGCTTTTTAACGGTCTTAACAACAAATCATTGGTCAGAAAGAATTAAACAAATGCACTCCTGAGACCTCCTGTGTCACAATTTGCTCGTTTACTTTTGCTGCAGTGAACTGTTTGGGGAAAAGCTACAAACAGGGAAATTCATTTATACAGTAGACAAATTAACATAATGTCAAATACAAGAGTCATGTTTTGTATTTGGTTGCATATAATTTGCATGCCATGACATCCTGATATCTGTGACCTATCATCATCAGAGTCTGGATATCTTATTTTCAGGTTGTCCTACAAACGATTCAAAAACTCTTTGCATTTAAATGGATCTCTATGGGAATTGGGGGGTGGGACTAGATTCAGCTGTAAATTATGCTGATACAGTATGGACCACATGTGTTGGTTAAATGGCTTTAGGTCATCAAGGGTCCAAGGTGTCAAATGAGCCTCAAACCACTGTGCTGCTGCCAGATATGCAGTAGATACTACAACCATTGTTTCTCCTGAATATTTTTTACATTGAGTTCAACAGTATTGTATATTATACTTGACATGTTTGGGTCAGGTTGGTAACAGGTGTTCCTATATCAGAGTAAAGAATGTTCATTATCACAATATAATGAACATACTGTAAGAGCTGTGTGTCCTGTGCCTGTAGAATCTATGCTGTTATACATGGAGCTGTCAAAACACGCTCGTCAAAGGCTATATTAGGATACGAGGAGTGTACAAACATGCACACACACACACATATACGCAAACACATTCACAGACACATGCACACATACGCACACACACTAACACACACATACACGCACATGCACACACACATGCACAGTCACACACGCACACACACATACACACACACTCGCACACACATGCACACACACACATATATGCACACACACTCACACACACATGCACACATATATGCACCCGCACACACACACACACACACACACACACATGCACAGTCACACACGCACACACACATACCCGCACACTCACACACACATGCACACACGCACACACACATATGCACACACACACATGCACACACACACACCTACACGCACGCATGAGGAGTTCACTTCAGTATTGCATGCTCAGCCTGCCCCCGGGTCCGTTGCGAGGGATGATTATGTGCGCGCGGCTGCCTGAGCTGCATATTCATTAGGCTCCATGCAAATCATTCCTATTAAAAGCAAGGGGAAGGAGAGCGGAGGCGCCCAAAGACAACAATAACAAAATGTTCTGCCGCTTATGAATTATTCCTCTTGATTGTTTCGTGTTTACAAAAGCCCGCTAAGCGATCGTCACGCCGACCGTGTCTGCTGGCCAGGCTTCATCAGAGAGCTCACCGCCAGGGGGGGGACCCCATCGGGGGGCGTCGCTGCCGTCCCGCGGCGGGGTGAAGGTGACTGCTCAGAACCCCCCCCCCCCCCCCTGCCCCCACGCCCGCCGCCCTCGCCCCGCGGCTTCTTTTCTTCCCGCTCTCCGCCGCTGTCTCTCTCAAAGCGTCCGCCCATCCATCTCCCTCTGTCCGTCCTGTCGCGTAACTCTCCTGTCATCTCCGCGTCTCTCTCTATATTTCCTCCGCGTCCCCGGCCTGCTCCCCAGACCCATCTGTCTCGCGTCGCCCGCCCCCCCTGCGCCGCTGGCAGCCCGTTAGCGGGTCTGCGGTCTGCCGTTCCGGAGAGTTCCGTCTCGCTCCCGCTTCCTGCTCCTGGTCGGGGGCATGTGTGTCTCTGTGTGTGCGCGCAGCTGTTTGTGTGTACACGTGCCTGTGTATGCGCGTTAGTGTGTTTGTGTGTACAATAGCGTGTGTGTGTGAACTTGTTTGTGCACACAACAGCATTTTCATGTGCGTGTGTGCATGTGTTTCTATATGTGTGTGCACGCACGTGTATTTGTGTGTGCTAACTTGTGTATGTGCTTGTGCGTATGTGTGTGTGTGTGTGTATGTGTCTTTGCTTCGTAACTGCCGTCGTTAATGTAGTCAGTTGCAAAAATATGTTCACTACTGGTATGCTTTCTGCTAAGGACATCAGACAGCAACTAAAATATATTTGGGCCCTTATGATGTATTTTATAAATGTGGACCTAAATAAAGAATTAAAATGTGTGCACGTGTGTGTGTGTGTGTGTGTGTGTATGTGTCTGTCTGTGTATGTGTGTGCGCGCGTGTGTCTGTGTGTTTGTGTGTGTGTGTGTGTATGTGCCTTTGTGTGTATGTGTCTGTCTGAGTATGTGTGTGCGCGCGTGTGTCTGTGTGTGTGTGTGTGTGTGTGTGTGTGTGTGTGAGTGTGTGTGTGCGTGTGTGTGTTTGTATGGAATTGTGTTCAGGGCCAGCCAGGGTGTCTGTGGTGCTTGTCCGGTCTTTTGTCTCCAGCTTGTTGGTCTGACATGTTTTGCTGATCTCTGATCCTGCAAGACCCAGCAGCGCTCCCCTTTTCTTCTCTGCTTCAGCTCGGCCTGGAGCAGAGAAGAAAAGCTTTGTGATCCCAGTAATTGATGGGAGAAATTTACCGGTGGTTTGAAATGAATTCACGTGTCACCGACTCCCTGGCCCATTGTCGTTTCTGAGGTTCCACAACAACTGCCCCCCCCCCCCAAAACCCACCGGTCTGCCCAAAGCCCCCCCTCTCCCACTAAAGTCAGTTTCCAGCCCCCCCCCCCCTCCCAGTTTGACAGCTTCCGGCTTTGTTCTCGATTATGCTGTGCATGTTTTACGGTTTTGACTAATTCGAAATCTATCTACCCTATTGTGTGTGCGTATATGCATTAATACGTCTGTTTGTATAATACGTAATACGCGTGTTTGTATGCAGGTGTGCATGTGCTTGCTTGTGTGCAGATCTCTGTAGAGAAAGTGAGAGAGAGAGGGGGTGAGAGAGAGAGACAGAGAGAGAGAGACGTGTGAGACATGCTGGGACAGGAACACATCATGCCAGCACACGGCACCTGCCACAGCCCGAGGAGAACCGCACGCTGTTTGCTTAGATTGCGTATTAATTTGCACTGTGGCCTTGTATGCACATTTCATGACTCTCAGCCATCGTTCCACAGGGCTTGCCGTGCACTGCTTTGCGTGCGGAATCCTGGAGACATTTTATGGCTGCACCTGAAAATCGTACCTTAGATAGTAATGACCACATATCAGCGGTTGCAGAGCTCACGAGCAGACATCAAGCTGTCCTCAATTTCTGTCATATAGTATTTTACCAGCTGTGAAAAGAACTGATAAATAATGTTCAGTGGGTGGCCTCTGGGTGGCTCATTCGGTTAAAGCACCATGCTGTGGTGCAGGGATGAGCCCCATGGTCTCAGATCAAATCTGGAGAGAGAGAGAGAGAGAGAGAGAGAGAGAGAGATGTGTATACAGTATGTGTATAAATGTGTATATTAGTTTACGGGCTGTAGAGTTGAGTTTTATTTTATTTTATTTTTTATAAATTTATTTTTGTTGTTACTGCCGTTCTGCGTAACTCTTGCTTGGGCAACGCAGTGCATGTCATGCCAATAAAGCACCTTGAAATTGAAAAAAAAAAATGGAGAGAGAGAGCACCCCTTTCCAAACCCACTGCTCCACCATCATGGACAGCTGCAACAGACATTTCAGGCATTCCAGGTGGCTGACAAACAGCTGATTGATTGACAGTTTGTTTCAGGTAGGAAGCTTTGTCAAGACTAAATACAATGTGGGGACAATATGCCATCATCATTTCATCCGTAGATAGCTCAGATGGCTTATCCTAGCCAATTAGGTCATAGCTTGCTAACTAAAGATGTTAAAGATATGAATGTACTGTTTAGAATTTCATATGAACTTGAAACTTTATTTTCAGACACCTCCGTGTTGCTGTTTATACTTTCGCCGTAAATTTTTAAGCTTTCAAAGGTAACCTGAGGCGAAACAGCTTACTTTTTTTTCTAGTTGTTTTTAATTAGACTGCAGCATTTCTTGCAGTAGTTAGACGCCGCACAGTTTTGAATAACATGAGCTTTGCTGCACAGTTTCTGCTCATATTGTGCACAACACCAAACAAGCACCAGTGTTCCTTGTGGAATTTTAATAACCGACTTGAAATTTATACCGCTTCAAGGCTGAAATGATTACAAATCATCAGCTTCCATGTTCAGTGGCCTGTTTCTGCTGTTTTTAACGTCCCTAAAATGGACAGAAGTGAAATATTAAGAAGTTACTGAACTGTGGCAGAAGCATATGAGGGTTTATTTTATCCATCAATGGAAGCACAGTTGGATGAGTGATACGGAATGCCTTGGTAGCTCAACAGAGGCAATTTCATTTATTTTTTAATGTCTCTGAGTTATGAGAAGCGCTTTATAACCTTGTAGGGAAGCAATAGTAACCAGTGGGCAGAGGTTATGGCCACGAAAGCCCTGAGCTCTATAGGGGTGACACACACACACACACACACACAAAGCTCTGAGTTCTTTAGGGGCGACACACACACACACACACACACACACAGAGCTCTGAGTTCTTTAGGGGTGACACACACACACACACACACACACACACAAAGCTCTGAGTTCTTTAGGGGTGACACACACACACACACACACACACACACACAAAGCTCTGAGTTCTTTAGGGGTGACACACACACACACACACACACAGAGCTCTGAGTTCTTTAGGGGTGACACACACACACACACACACAGAGCTCTGAGTTCTTTAGGGGTGACACACACACACACACACACACACACAGCTCTGAGTTCTTTAGGATGACACACACAGCCCATAGTTCTTTAGGGGTGACGCACACACAGATCTCTGAGTTCTTTAGGGGTGACACACACAGATCTCTGAGTTCTATAGGGGTGACACACACACGCACACACACACTCACAGCCCTTAGTTCTATAGGGGTGACACGCACACACACACACGCACACACACACACGCACACAGCCCTGAGTTCTATAGGGGTGACACACACACACACACACACACACACACAGCCCTGAGTTCTATAGGGGTGACACACACACACACACACACACACAGCCCTGAGTTCTATAGGGGTGACACACACACACACACATAGCCTTTAGTTCTGTAGGAGTGTCACACACACACATGCACACACTGATTTCGAGCCCTTTGTGGTGTGTCAGCACTGCCTCCCTCAGCTCCTGACTCTTCCATCCATAATGCGTTTCACCTTCAGTCACAGTAGAGCCCGTTTATGATTGTCAAAAACTGCATTGTGTGTATCCGGCATAATGTGCACACACGCACAAACACACACATGCATCAGAAGCACTCGCACACAAACTCATCAAACGCACATATACGTGAATGCATACTCGTATTTATTCACAAACTCAAACTCTCATGTGCACATATACTCATGTATATAGACACATGCATACACACTCAGACCTACACACACACACACACACACACACACACACACACACACACACACACACACACACACACTAGAAAATCCCTGCAGGCAATCCTTCTTGTTGTTATTGAATACTATAAACCCTGTTCTGGGAGGGACACTGACAGCATCTTTGAAGTGGTCTGATTTAGTATAGACTAAATAAAAATAAAACCCCAAACTCTGACTCAGCCTTCTAGAAGATATCTAGGAATAAACTGAACTATGCTGGCTGCCCCCATTCAAGTGTGTGTGTATGTGTGTGTATGTGTGTACAACTTGATGAGTGTGTGTGTGTGCTTTTGATGACTGTGTGTGTGTGTACGTCTTGACGAGTGAGTGTGTATGTGAATGTGTGTTTGTGTGTGTGTGTGTGCTTTTGATGAGTGTGTGTGTAGGTGTGTGTGTGTGTGTGTGTGTGTGTGTGCTTTTGATGAGTGTGTGTGTAGGTGTGTGTGTGTGTGTGTGTGTGTGTGTGTGTGCTTTTGATGAGTGTGTGTGTAGGTGTGTGTGTGTGTGTGTGTGTGTGTGTGTGCTTTTGATGAGTGTGTGTGTAGGTGTGTGTGTGTGTGTGTGTGTGTGTGTGTGTGCTTTTGATGAGTGTGTGTGTAGGTGTGTGTGTGTGTGTGTGTGTGTGTGTGTGCTTTTGATGAGTGTGTGTGTAGGTGTGTGCACATCTTGTTGCAGTCCGCACACAGGTTCAGTGAATTTCAGCAGCATCTTTCTGTATGGAGTTCTTGGCTAGGTGTGCTTGTCTTTGTTTTAGGATTACAGGGGACCGCACGGACAGAGCACACTGGGTGTCTGGCAGGTGTCGGGGTGCTGCGGTAGCCATGGTGATAGCCACAGCTTAGTGAAGACTCCAGCCCTGGTACTGTTTTGTTTTTCTGGGGTCTTCGCATCGTCCGCATTTTACTGTGTGCGATTTGTATGCAGAGTACCGCGGCTGATTTATAGACTTTCATCTCGCAAAAGAGGAGTCCTGAATCATGTTCCCGTTTTATGGTGTTTTCTCTGGAAACGAGTGCGGCGACCGGTTCCGTTTCGGGCTGCGTCCCGTCTGTGATGCGCCAGCCCGGGGGTCGCTTCTCGGAAGTGGAGGGGGCGCGCGGGCTGAGATTTGCGACATTGCGATGGATTTCTCCCGCTCTTTCCCTTTCACGAAATCGCAATCGCAAGCCACAAACGCGTGCCACAAGCACGTTCATGTAGGCAAACAGTAAATCCGGTGTGGATGCAAATACATCAGGGCTTCGGGAATACAAATTGTTAGCATTAAACTACTGCGTGCCTTTTTTAAAATTACATGTAGTGTACCAGGTGTGCCTTCCTGCTATTGCCAAAGTATCCCAGGCAAATGTAACTGACCTTGCTTAATCACCTGTTCTCAGACCGAGGCTGTGCCCTGTCTGTGCCACTCGTGGCTTGTCTATGCTACCTTTGTTCAGTCTGCTACTTTACCAGCCGCATTCTGAATGCGGGTCGGACCTGTGTATCGCGTTATGTGACGCAGAAGGAAATATGTAAAGATCACGGACACTTCGCCTCTTTAGAGAAACACTCCCGTTTGTGTTCCTCTCTATGACATTGTGCATTAAAGCTTCTCGACCTTGATTGAAGTCTCTGAGCAGAACTGAAATATTTCGCTGCTTCTCTTAGGCAGAGCTCCCTTGTAAAAACGGATGTCAATGACTCACCAGGGTAAATAAAGAAGGAAAAAGGAATAAAATAAAAACTCTTCCACTGTTGGCTATCGTTCTCATTCGCCTGCCTCATTTCGGTTTTTGTGTCGTCCTTTTGCTTCTGTGCACAGCATTGTCGAGCTCCTCTGCTCTATGTCGGCTGGCGATGGCTGTCAGAATCCAAGGTTTCTAAGGGTTTCTGAGGGGTGGGAAAATTCAGCTTCTGGTCAGATAAAATTCTAATTATCGGCCTGCATTTTAATATAAATATTTCATTTTAATGATTTATTTTATTTGAATTATTTCAACGCCCAAGTAGACCTAATATAGCCTTCGCTTTATAGTAACGTCAGGCGTTTTGCTGTTTGTAATATTCAAATTAAACCTACCATCTGCCACCTAGAAGCTGTCCATCAGTAATGTCACCTGTGATGTAGCGATGACTCAAATCACGGTTGCTCCACATGTGGCTGTTTTGTGTGCTCCCATGGTATCTACCCACATCATCTAAGAGCCTACCCTATTACTGGCAGTGTAGCATAATGGCTAAGGAGCTGGTCCTGTAACCTAAACGTTGCAGGTTCGATTCCCCGGTAGGACACTGCTGTTGTACCCTTGAGCAATGTACTTAACCTGCATTGCTCCAGTATATATCCAGCTGTATAACTGGATACAATGTAAGACGCTCTGGATAATAGCACTGCTAAATGCCTGTGATGTAATGACTGGCATCACATGCTTCTTGCATGTTTACTGAGAAATAAATACTATTTTCTACACACAAAAGTGTGCCCTGATAGGAATTAGCAAACTATGAATTGCACCAAGGACTTTTGGGACACAAAATAGTGCGTTGACACCTGTGTTGAGGGTTGAGAAACTGAATGAAATCAGTATTTAGACTGCGTCATCACCTTTACAGACGCATCTGGGCGGAGGCTTTGCTTATTGCATTGCAATGTCCGACAACCCCGAGAAACCCGTTGGTTTGCAAATAAGCTTTTGGTTCCACAGGGCTGTCATTCCCTTACAAAATAGTATAGAAAAATGTGCCTAAAATACGTCTTTTCTGAACTAAATCCCAGAGCGTGTTGGCTACTTAAAGTGCCCTTTTTCTCATTTACTTTCCAGAAGTAAATGGTTTTATAATGAAGTATAGCACTTTAGGATGCAGATGTTAGAATGAATGGTGTAAGTATTTCAGGAAATACTTTAGGGAAAGGCTGCTGAAAATGGGTCAAATGAATTAAGTACTTAAAATGTATGAAAACACATTACATTTATTTGAATGATACATTTGAATTATATATATATATACTTTACAAATAAACTTGATGTACTTAAGTAGCCTATACTTAAAAGATAAATGTTTATCTGCTCCTTTTTGTTCTGATTGACCTAAGATTTCAAGAAGGCAGTATAAATGCAATATTTCATGCCGTGGAAATCTACATCATCTCATTATCTAAAGGGTGGATACAATCACAGAAGATTCTCTCTGGAGCCTGACCTTCATCTTCGCACTATCAGAGGAAATATGTATTTCATATTTGTGAGTAAAAAAAAAAAAAAAAATTGGTTGTGCGAGAGATCTGTAGTCGTCACAGTTTTATTTGCAATTCGCAAGCGATGCATTTTCGTAAAACGCGCTTTGACAAGATATTGTGATCCGCGAGAGAAAATCCTCTCAAATCGCTTTTGCGAAACGAGCCCCTGGAGCTGAGGACTTATTCTGTGAGCGACAGCGATGCCTGCCACTGCTTCTCTGAAATCTGAAGTAATGTCTTCTGGCTGGCCATCTGGTCTCTTGGGAGATTTGCTTTTTCGGGTTTTTTATTGGATGTGTTCACACTGGTATCGTGCCGTTGTGCGCGAGATCCATTAATCTGCCACTTTTTGCTTTGTGTGAGTGTTTATTGGTGCGTGTTTGTGTGCATGTATTCCTGTGTGTCTGTCTGTTTGTGTTCAAGTGTGTATGCGCTGTGTGTCTCTTTGAGCGTGCATGTATGTGTATAAGAGACTCTGTACATTAGACAGTGTCTTTTTATAGTGTGTGTGTGTGTGTGTGAGTGTGTGTGTTTGTATGTATGTGTGTGTGTGTGTGTGAGTGTGTGTGTTTGTATGTATGTGTGTGTGTGTGTGTGTGTGTGTGTGTGTGTATTTGTGTGTGTGTGTGTGTGTGTGTATTTGTCTGTATGTGTGTGTGCGTGTGTGCGCGCCTGTGAAGCCTTCCAGTCCATCCTCCCCCTGTTGTTGGCTCTCTGACACCCTGTGTGCTAACAGACAGCAGAGGAAATGGAGTAAATCCAGGGTCCCTGCCGACCTGTCCACCTACTAGCCCCTGCTCTCTGCATTCTCACCAGCTGCCAATTAACCTTGGCTGAGGTTAGCACTTACAAGTGCAGATGTATTGCTCTTATTCTCTATCACCATGCAACCGCCTCCCGTCCCCTGGACCCGATCCCCTTGTCCCCCCAAGAGTCCGTGAGTCTTGGCATCCTTCTCTTCATTTCCTCTCTGGTTGACACCTCCCTGTCCCCTGGCTGGGTTCCCTCCTCATTCGAGCGGGCCCTGTGCCATCTGCAACCACTGGCCGATTCCTCCGCTCGCATTTCTGGCCACTTAAATGTGGCATATCCCACTCTGCTTTCCTCACACAGAGCAAACCTGCTTGGTCCCCAGAACTCAGGTCTCAGTCAGGACCGCCCGCCCTGCAGAAACTGCGCCCCCCTCTGGCAGCGAGGTCCTTCGCTCGGGCGGCCTCCCCTTCCCAGTCCTGATTCCCCTCGACCTCTCCTCGACTTTTCCCACTGCTCCTATATTTTCCCCACTGTTTCCCACCATTCCTATAGTCTTCCCACTGTTCCCACTGTTTCTATAGTCTTCCCACTGTTTTTACACTGTTACTGTAGTTTTCCCACTGTTTCCCACTGTTCCTATATTTTCCCCACTGTTTCCCACCGTTCCTATAGTCTTCCCACTGTTTCCCACCGTTCCTATAGTCTTCCCACTGTTCCTATAGTCTTCCCACTGTTTCCCACTGTTCCTATAGTCTTCCCACTGTTCCCACTGTTCCTATAGTCTTCCCACTGTTTCTATAGTCTTCCCACTGTTTTTACACTGTTACTGTAGTTTTCCCACTGTTTCCCACTGTTCCTATAGTCTTCCCACTGTTTTTACACTGTTACTGTAGTTTCCCCACTGTTCCTATATTTTCCCCACTGTTTCCCACTGTTCCTATAGTCTTCCCACTGTTTCCCACTGTTCCTATAGTTTTCCCACTGTTTCCCACTGTTCCTGTAGTTTACCAACTGTTCCTGTAGTTTTCCCACTGTTTCCCACTGTTCCTATAGTCTTCCCACTGTTTATTTAGTTTTCCCACTGGTTCCCACTGTTCCTGTAGATTTCCCACTGTTTCCCCACTGTTCCTGTAGTTTTTACACTATTTTTCCACGGCCTTTAACAGTGGGGATCCATGGAGCTGTTCTTGCTTGGATGATGTCCCGCTTGACAGGGATTTTATTCCTGGTCACGTCCGCTCAATTAAGATTGAACTTTCTGTCTCTCTTGGCACTGTGCTTGTACTTTCTCCCTGGAGAGAATTTTTACTGCACTTCGATCACTCCTCTTTGTACTGCGTTTGCATTATAAGTCACTCTGGATAAGAGCATCTGTTAACTGCTAGTAAAGTTATGTGTGTGTGTGTGTGTATGTGCTTGGACTATGTGTGCATAGGACTGTGTGTGTGCTAGTTTGTCAGTATGTGTGTGTGTGTGTGCGTTCTGTATGTGTATGTGCTTGTTGGACTGTGTGTGCATAGAACTGTGTGTGTGCTAGTTTGTCAGTATGTGTGTGTGTGTGTGCATAGGACTATGTGTGTGCTAGTTTGTCAGTATGTGTGTGTGTGTGTGTGTGTGTGTGTGTGTTCTGTATGTGTATGTGTTTGTTGGACTGTGTGTGCATAGGACTGTGTGTGTGCTAGTTTGTCAGTGTGTGTGTGTGTGTGTTCTGTATGTGTATGTGTTTGTTGGACTGTGTGTGCATAGGACTGTGTGTGTGCTAGTTTGTCAGTGTGTGTGTGTGTGTGTGTGTGTGTGTGTTCTGTATGTGTATGTGTTTGTTGGACTGTGTGTGCATAGGACTGTGTGTGTGCTAGTTTGTCAGTATGTGTGTGTGTGTGTGTGTGTTCTGTATGTGTATGTGTTTGTTGGACTGTGTGTGCATAGGACTGTGTGTGTGCTAGTTTGTCAGTGTGTGTGTGTGTGTGTGCTTGTTGGACTGTGTGTGCATAGGACTGTGTGTGTG
>CM077288.1:19151823-19184323 GCA_039654925.1 Anguilla pacifica
AGTGGTCAGAGGTCCTAGGATAATGGGGCTGGCAAAATGGAGAGCAAAGCGACTAGCAAAATATTGCTCAGTTTCCTCCATTATAGGCAGTCGCGGTAATGGAGGAGAAGATGTTTCTTGTACCCATAATATTTCCTGTCGGTGCAATTGAGATGCAAATGTCTAACCTGCATTCTGTTTGCTTTATCCCTACTCGTATGCTTTCTGCTACTCAAGTGAAGGACATCAGACAGCAATTAAATATATTTGGACCCTTATGATGTATTTTATAAATGTGGACCTAAATAAAGAATTAAAATGTGTGTATGTCTGTAGTGCATGGAACACATCATCAGATCAGGAGTTTCAGGGTCATTCATGTGCTATTCTAGAAAATTTGGCGAGAAAGGAATGATTCTTATTTAAGAAGGAGGGAAAAGATTACTATACAATGGGTATATTTTCCCATTGATTAATAAGATTGATTGCAAAATGGCTATGTGTTTTCTCAAAGTAATTGTTTCCTTAACAAACACACATGTTGGAAGATTTAGCACCGACACCCCTCAGCACTGTAGGCCTCCTCCATCACTTCAGCAGGGGTCCATCACTCCAGCAGGGGGCGCCAGCTTGCGGCACGGCACAGCTTCCCAGCCTGTTTGCACAGATCTGTCTCCATCACGCGTAAATACAGATGGAGCCCGGCCCAGAAGAGCGGCCTTCTCGCATGCATTTAGCCTTCGGTGCAATTCATTTGCCTTTGACAAACTGGTCTCGTGCCAGCTTCGCAGAGCTGGGAGTTTTCCACAGTCAGATGCTAAATGAAGCGGCCGGGCCATGATCTGTCTGCAGACGGACCTTCTTGACCATAAGGCGCCTTTGATTTGGCAAAGTAATGATTAAAGGAGAGGGAACGGTCTCTCTGTGTCTCCGCCCAGTTCCAGCTTTTATCGTTTCGGTTGTTCTGCTTGAACGGGAGAAACATTCATCGTTTTTTCACGGATGGCGAAACGTGGCGGAAACAAAACGTTTATTTGTCCTCTCCCTTTTTGAACGTATGGCTCTTTACCCGGCTGTCTGAATGTCTCTGTGTGCTGGCGTCTGTGAGTGGGATAGGGGGTGGGGGGGGGGGGCATGGTACAAGAAGTCTTCATTTTTTACTATTTGCTAAAATTGTTTAATTAATTTAAAAAAGAGAGAAAGGGAGAGAAAGCATGAGCCAATAGATCATTATGTAGTTAAACCTCCTGTAAATTTTGAAGAGTTCATTTTTAGTGTAGAGGGGCGACATAGCTCAGGAGGTAAGACCGATTGTCTGGCAGTCGGAGGGTTGCCGGTTCAAACCCCGCCCTGGGCGTGTCGAAGTGTCCTTGAGCAAGACACCTAACCCCTAACCCTTAACTGCTCTGGCGAATGAGAGGCATCAATTGTAAAGTGCTTTGGATAAAAGCGCTATATAAATGCAGTCCGTTTAGTGTATGTTTTCCGCTGGCACAGACGAGAGAGGATATATAGATATGAACAAATTAATTTTATAGTATTTATTCGTAAGGCTGAACATAAAAGCCTGTTTTGTATCTCACGCCAGCCATTTTTCATGATCATTTTCCAAGCTCTTCACTCCCGAGGACGAGAGAGGCGTGGTCAGATGCAAGCTGGCCTGGCCCAGGGGTGGCTGCTGTACTGCCTGTTCCTGGAGGGTTAGCATTAGCCTTTCAGACTGAGTCCGAGGCCGTGTTTACGCCTGACTGTGAATCAGAAGAGATATCTAGCTGTGTTGCTAAATTTTATTTATTCAAGCCTGAAGGAATAGCAACAGGTGGCGGCTGGTAGGACACATCATAAGACTCTTCTCACTTGCCAGTCAACATGAAGGGACAGTTTTTCATTGAACCTGAAAAGTGTTAGAAAGCAGCTAACGCAAATTAATTAAGTTTTTGTTAAACAGTTCATAAACAAAGACAGTTTAAGTGTGTATTAACTGGTGAGAATACATGTATTTCCGCTCTGGTGATTGTACACCTTATTTATGTGATTGTGACTAAATTGTACGTGTCTGTTAAATATAATTCTGCAATATCAGAGTTTGATTCTGAAAACAAAACCAAAAGAACTCATCTGAGGTACGTGAAATAAAAAGATTTATAAATAATTTCACGCACTGAAATGCAAATGTTATTATCAGTGTACTTTGTTTTCCACCTCTGTAGTCATACTTAATTTGCATGGTTTGTAATACAATTTGGGTTAATTTGTATTATTGCGGCAAAATGTAGTAACAAGCAGTTTTGTAGACATATAAATGAGCCAGTTAAATAGATTCTGTTCCCCCCAAAATGTATATTTACATTGAAGTTCAACTGAGTTCAACTCATTCCCAATTTTTACATGAAATTGAGGTATTGTTTACCCATTCTTTGTTCATCAAAAATATTTTTAATAAATATTATGTTTTTCTTCAGTTTATTTTCCTGCCATTTTTATTGTGAAATAAATAAAAAAAATACAGCGGAGATTTGTTTCCTTTGGAAAACAATATTTTTTGAAGTCAAACTGCTGACATTTGTTTAGCATAATTCCCTGCATTTAATCCAGATGAAATGTAGATAAATTGTACTTTGGCTCGACTAAAGGAATTTCATGGCTTCCAGAGGAGTTTCATGGTTGCTAATTTTAGGCATGCTTAATGATAATAATGAGGGCTAAAATGTATCATGTTATTAATAGGGTCATTTCTCCTCCGATTTTGCGAGAGATCCTGTTTGCGGTCTAGTTTCCATCTCTTAAGGCAACGTGTTGGTCCGGCCCCCCCATAACTCATTCCTCTCCCCACAGACGAAACCCATAACTAACCATAACTCTCCATAACTCACTATTCTCCCAACTGGCAAAGCTCATTATTGCCCCTGTTTCGCTCGCTGACGCGAATTCCCTTCACGCCGAAGATGAAAGAGGCCGAGTGGAGTTAAATACAAGAGACAGACGGTGACCTTAACCAAGAATAAAGCAGCACGCAGTCCTATAAACCGAGAGTTACTTTACTGCAGCACAACAACATAAATCGTTAGATGTATAACCGAGAGTTATAAAAGCTGGGCCGTAAAGTAAGTACAGTAGGAGCTCATTTTCGATAGCATTGCATCCTCCGATACTGTAACCGGAGGTATTTTGAAATACTGACGCAGGGGGAATGGATTTTCACAGTGGAAATGAAGTTGAGCGAAGGCACACCATTGCTCCACGTAGCACGGTGCTCTTATTAGATTTTTCGGCGGTTTAGTGCTCAGCTAGGCACATTTCGGGACGCCTGTTTCCGTAACGAAGGAAACGAATAAAGCCGAATTAGAAGAAAAAAAAAAAAAAAAAAACCAAACAAAAAACCGAAAGGTGAAATTGATCCGGCAATCTCTCAGGACGCCTTGCTAATTCGACGCGGGGCCTCCATTTCACAGAGGAGTTATCCCGCTTTGAGAGGAACGCGGGCGGGCGGAAAACAAACCGCGGCGCTACGAAGCCCGGCCTGCCGGGGGGGAAATTAGAGTATCGGTTTCAGACGCGCCGGGGGGAAGGGGAGCCGGCAGGGAACCGGCGCAGCTGCTATGCTCTCGCGGCGCCCGGCTCCACCGATCGGCTCTGCCGCGGCTCCGCCCTCCTCAGCCGGGCTGGCGGTAACCCCGGGAGCCGGAGGGAAAACGATCCTTCACCCGCACCGCGTTTCTACATTCGCCTTTTCCCATTTAAAGTTTGTTTGGTTGTGGTTGCTCTCCCGCAGGCCTGGCTGGAAGCAGTGAACCCCCCCCCCCCACCCACCCCCAAACCTAGGGACCCTTTCCATCTTCTGAATGCGCACTCGCTCACTCCACTGACTCTGCAGTCGCGATCTCAGAAGGGTGCATTTGTATCTCCTAAGCACGCGCTTGCTAACTCCCCTCTGTGACAGCTATCATTTGTTGTCGGAATTAGACACAAGTGCGTGTCAACAAGTGTGTGTGTGTGTGCGTGCGTGTGTGTGTGTGTGTTTTTGTGTGTGTGTGTGAGCATGGGCACGCACGTGCACGTGTGTGTGTGTGTGGCATCATACACAATTCTTTTTAGACCCAAGTAACAATAATGATCTCAGATTTTTTTTTTCTCAGTGTGCCGGTTGAGGGTTAAGGTGCTGTCACAGAAACCACAGCCAGGCTTTCCCCAAAGCCCATAAGGGCTAAGTGCCACACACTCCCTTCAGACGTGCACAGAAGTCCAACTTCCCTTTTCCTGCCCCCTGAGACAATCTGTGAGCTTTGCAGAACAGTATCCTGACCTGGCTCCTTCCCCATTCACGTACAGCATTACAGTACATACACCAAGAATCCATTTCATATCTCACTGCCTTTCAGTCTGATCTCCTGGAAGCTGTTTAATGTTCAGAGCCAGTTTTTTCTGCAATATAAAGTAGACAGTTATGTGCCTTCAGCATCGTAAGTTGCTTTTCTATCCACTTCCAACAACTGTATGACCAGCCAAGTTGTCAATATCTAGACTGCGAGGTTTTGCTTTTAGGGTATGAAGCCCCATTACAGTGCACAAAGATGGAGTTATTTCGAAATGACCTTATCGGACCGCATTACGCCGTGATCCGTGGAGTGCTTTTTTTTTTTTTTTACAATATTACATTTTAAAACAAATTTTAACCCTTTTTCTCCCATTTTTGAACGTCTAGTTCAGAGGTTCTCAACCCTGTTCCCGGAGCTCCTCTGCCCGGTTGTTTTTCACTCAACAAAGCTTCAACCATCACAAAGCCACACCTCATTCAACAGCCAGAGATCTCATCGAGCTGCTGATTGGTCGAAACAGGTGTGCGAAATGAGGGATAAATTGAGGTCTTTAGGGATTTTAGCTCTTCAGGAACAGGGCTGGGAGCCAATGGTCTAGTCAGGTTTGCTGGCCCGCCTGAGCTTCTTCCTCAGTGGATTTGGGCGAGCACGGAGCTCCTCGAGCGCCTCGCCGGCCTGTCCCGCCCGCTTCCCCATCTGAGCCGCGCGGTCGCTATGCAAGAGGAGTGCGTTTCCCCTGCAGCCAGCGCAGAAAACCAGAGGAGTCGCTCTCGCACCACGCCCACAATCGGCACTGGCGCGGTCAGGGTGTGGCATCGGGGCTGTACCCGCTGTGTACCCAGCGAATTGGCTGGGCGGGCCACCCAGGAGCCCTTAGATTTAACGTTGTTAGCACACAGTGCATGAAAACATTTATTTACTTTGTCCATATGTGTGACTTTGCATTATCAGTTTGTGGCACACCGAAGAGCCAGAGTGACTTTTACATTACAAGATATTTATTTAGCAGACGCTTTTATCCAAAGCGACGTACAGCAACATATGACTTTTACCTTATTAGAGTTTATGACCGTATGTAGTCCTTGAGTGTTTTTTACTGTACATTATTAGCCAGCATTAGAAAATGAATAGGAGGCTGGGCGTGAACTTTTCCTTGCATTGTGCCCTTGGGTTCGGTAATTTTATTGAATGCACAAGATCCCCCCCCGCTGGGCCCCCACACAGCATAATCCCTCTTCAGTCTATTTAATCAAACTTTATCATCGTGCCAATTTAAGAGGCGTTTGATTGTGATTTAACCTACCCGACGTTAGATAATACGGGAAGGGAGCTCCACACCGCCGTCTGATTTCCTAGGTAATGACTCGGCTTTAAATTCCCCTTTACGCGACAGAGAGGACACTCAGACGCAAGCACACGCAGGAGAGTTACACACACACACACGCACACGCACACACACACACACACACGCACACACACACACACACCAGCCCGTTCTCAGAGCTCTGGAGTTTTTCTTATTGACCTTCAGGAACGGAGAATGGAGGAGGCCTTTCGCTTTTTAGATCAGTAGATTAGACAAAGTGCGCTACTTTATTTTTTAAATCTTTTTTTTTTTTTTCGTTGTTGAATAGAAACCAAACTCTGTAAAACTCTCTCCCAGCCTCTGAGCAAGCCTCATCTAGCTACTTAATCCAGCGAGGGGGGGAATTTAAAGAGATTACTCAGTGTGTTTTCTGAAAAATTTGCACATGCTCTTGTTCTCAATTTAGCACAATCCTGTGTTTCCCGAAAGCAATTATGCAAATGAAAACAGCCCCAGACTAATTTAAATATTGTTAGCGCCTGTAAACAGCTGGTTTTTGTGATGAGGCCAGGTTCTGAAGGGGTGTCAGGATGCAGGGGTTTAAGACAACCCACTTTATTACACACCGTAACGCAATGTTCAGAGAGCTCAAAGTTCTGAACACTAAAGAAACACCTGGTGGCTGAAAAAGTAACACTGTTAATTAAAGCCGATACTAGATCAAAGCTGGGGGGAGGTGGGCTGTGTGTGCTGTTGTGGGAATTACAGAACTATAGAATGACAGTGTGTGTGTGGTATCTGCAATATGGGACTGGCAGGTTATGTTTGAGTATGGGAATTGTAGTGTGATGCTGTCAGATTATAAATTTGTCATATAAGCTAATGCGTATTATGGCTGGCGCGTTTGCATGAGTGGGTTGGTGTATCTATACATGTGAGCTGCACATGACTGGTATGTGTGTAGGTTATATGTGTGTCCATGCATAGGTGTGTGGGTGAAGTAGCCGGGGGATGTTCGGTATGACACCATCTGTCTGTGGGTGTGTGGGTGTTGTTTTTTTGGGGGAGTGGCAGGGTTTTTCTCCCCGAATTGTTTCCTCTTCAGGCCTTGCCAATCTCATGCCTATAATTGCATTACATTCATCACTCTTTCCCGGTAAGCCGAGGCCGGCTGCCTCATTTTTTGGGATGTGTTAATTGACTATAAATCAGCCACTTGCGTGACAAATGGCAATAATTACAGCTGAAGGTATTAGCCCCGGCTAACAGAGAGTAAACGGTTTGGCAGCGATGGATGGTTCTGGAAGCCAGGTGCAGAAATTGGGGAAGGAGATTCCCCCAAACTCCTGTTCGCTTTAGAAAGCCGTGCATCATTTGATGTCCTCATGATGTTTTGCGCATGCAGGTGTCTGTGTTACTGTACGTGTGACTGCATGTAAGGGATGTGTCTGACCTGGGTTGAAAACTTATTAGATGTCTTTGATAAACCTTAGATGTCTGTACAGACTGAAACTCTTCACTAACTATAAAAGAATGTTTCTTATGGATAGACTGTAGCTTTTTTTTTTAAAATTTCCGCTAATCTGCAGGATGGTAATAGTATCAAAAGCATTAAAGGGCAGGAGATTGTCATGGGACTTGTTATAATAGAGAGGAAGTTGAAAAAGGGGTTGAATCAGAGAGAGGAAAGAGAGAAACGCAGGTAATGGCAAAGGGTCTGAAGTCTCAGCGGAGGTTCTACCAGCCTCTCTTCCTGCCTTAATATCAAGGTCCTTTAATGTCTCGGGGGGGGGGGGGGGGGGGATGGAAGGTTTAAATTCCCAATTTGTGAAAGTGGGGATAAACGAATCCGCGCCTGAGGCGTTTGTGTAAGCAGTAAACCGGGCGTGGCATTTTGTAGCATCTTAAATTCGAGTCGTTAAAAAAAGAAAAGCAAAAAAAAAAAAGTTGAATTGGTTTCCTTCCAAATCGCCACGCCGCCGACCGTATTTACCCCCGACACACTTTAATGAGTAAACATGTCCACCCAGCAAAAAAAAGAAATAAACAAAAAAAAAGCGTAACTGTTTTTCTATGTTCCATTGATTTCAGAAAGCATTTGACTGTGATTTGCTGCGAGGGATTTAAGTGGGAAATTCCCCCAAAGTGGTGCCGAGGGTGAGGTTTATGATATAGTTAAATCAATGTGCTCAGAAAATGGATGTGAGAGAGGAAGCGGACATATTTCTATCCAGCGCATAGCAGCTGGCAGCAGTGCTGTCACAGACATGGGTTTCAGGTGGGAGGGGGGTAGGCTGTCTGTCTGTCAGTCAGTGGAGATGGGGTTATGGAGTTGACTCGGACAAAAATTTGGTTTCCTCTGTAATCATTCTTACTCTTGAATATGGGATCGATTCGTTGGTTTCAAATAAAAGTGTCTTCTTTGCTTTGGAAATGAAAACGAATGTTTCCCCTTTAAACAGAGAGTACATTTCCTGTCTCCAGTCCATTTCTCGAACAAACAGGCTACCTCGTTTCCGAAATATGTGTTTTGCTCCATGTCCAGAACGCAGAGTAGGCTGTTTGTTCTAGAAATGGACTGGAGAAGGCACTCTTTGTTCTGGAAATGACTCAGAGTATTTGTTATGGAAATGAGGTGAAGTATTTGTTCTATTTCTCCAAATGTAGAGAAAGATTTGCTCAAGGCTTTGAAGCCTTGTCGAAACTCTTTTCAAATGCGGCTGAGGTGAATTCGTCGAGGGGCGAGAAACGTTGAGGGGGGGGGGGGGGGAGGAAGGGAGAGGGGCAGAGGAAGGAGGAGGAAGAAGGAAAGGGAGAGAGAACGGAGGGGTGAGAAAGCGACAGGGATCAAGGCGCATCCGGAACTGCAGCTTGCCTTTGATCCGGTCTCCCGCGAAGGAGCCGGTGCCGAGAGACGGCGAGTTCCGCACGCGTTTCCTGCTCACCAGCCAGATGAGCATTTCTGATGCAAATCGCAGCGAATGCGACGCATCTGGCAGGCCTAACGAACACAGTTCGCAACACGTCCCGGTAAAGATAACCAAACACGTTTAATGCGAAGCAGTCTGTTCGCCGAGGAGAGCGTTCATCAATTAGTAACACGATCTTTTTAATTGAGGCTTTGAAGAGGAGTTTAATGCGTGCAGTATTTTTTTTCCATGAAGATACAAACAGAAAGAATTAATGCTCTCTCCTGTGTCCAAACCTGGGTGTCTGAAATCGCATCAGAGCCAGCATCCCTGGAAAGCGAACAAAATTGGTTAAATTCACTTCTGACGATTACAGATACATTGCAATGAGTGACCATGGTGAACGGGAGCAATTTCCCTCCCCAGGTCCTGGACGACTGAACTACGTGTTTCAGATTCTGTTGGTCTGCTCCAAGATATGCGGAGTCAGGCCTATCCAAACATATACACAAACCTCAAGTGGAGTACTACACAGTATACTGCGATGTGACCACTCACCACCCATACACACTGTTGTAGCTGTGAATTTTTGGCCCTTTTCCCCTGGGTTGTAGGAACTAAAGGAGGGCAGGAACTATCCACGACGGGGCGAAGCAGGAGTGAGTGACTTAAAAAGAGGTCGTTACGTTTAATCGGTTACGATCGGTTACGATTGGTTACGGGTGTGTGTGTGTGCATCAGTGATGACTCCGAACAAAGCATCCAGGCAAGCTACCAGCTGCAAAATATACAACATGTATTTACTTATTTATTTGTTTATTTATTTTTTAACAACCATACAGGCTCTTCGACAGCTCAAAACAAGCGTACCAGTATCGGCACAATGCAAAGAATGTGGTCCTTATGATAAGCAGATTTGATGATGAAACGTGCATGTACCGGAGGTGACACATTTGATGAGTCACTGATGATGTAAATTAAGTAAAAACAAGTTTAAAGCAGCCTAATCGTAGTCATCTTTTACAATTTATTTTTAATTTAAAAAATAATATTAGTCATTCCTCGCTTGCTCTCTAGCTGCTGCTGAATGCGTTTCTGTTGCTGGTATTTAAAAGTGGCACTTGGTCTGCTTGGCGATTCTCATGAATGTTGCATTTGGCCAGTAAGTAATTTGCAGTCCTGTAACATCCACCCCAATAGTTCACGGACCACTGAGAAATGTTACCTTGCATGCAGGGACTAAAAAGTAGGACAAGCATGAAGCCTCAGCAACCAAAATCGGCCTCGGTACCAGGAGGTGGACAACCAAAAAGTTCCTGTGTCTTGGGAAAAGTTCCTGAGTTCTGGAAATGGTTCCTCCTGTGAAAAAGGCAATTTGACAGTCCGGGCCAAGGACATGCTATTTGGCTTGGAGACTTCAAAAGCCTAGCTCAGCTCAGGCTAAAATAACAGCTTGTGATAGTGGTATACCTCTCTGCAGCAATTGGGGCATTAATGTATGTGTACGTATGCACGTGTGTCATCATGGAGACAGAGGTGGTTTCCCAGCAGTTCCCTGGGAAACCTCACTCGCACGTTGTATCTTTCAATCATCATCCTGATAATATTGATTTGTTGAGTGACACACATCAAAAATAAAATAAAAAATAGAGTACAGGCCAGTCCTTCTCTGGTCCTCCCCAAATTATCAATTAACAGAGGTGGAAAATCCAAGTTCAGAATGTAAAAGTCCTCCCCAGTATTTTGTTCCAGTCGCCTGTATTTGCTAATTGGCACAATTCTTCAGCCAGAAGGTACAACTAATTTGTGAAATCACCTGGTTGAGTTTATGGGTGGAAGAAACACATGGCAGGACTTTTACTTTTTGACCTCTGGACTATCTGCTTCTCTTAATGATCTGTTTTGAAGGCTCAGTGTCTTAGGTCTGTGGTTCTGTTGTGTCCTTGGAGTCTGGAAGTTGGTCTTTGATTTTTTGTTTTGCTGCTTCTTGGCACAGGAGAGACAGACGATACTTTCTTTCATCCATTTCTTTTGTGACTGCTTCTTGTTCATTTTCCAAGTCCATAAAATTCAGTTTTGGTTTTAGGATTTAGTTTTTCTTTGTACCTTCGCCTTTAGATTAGATGTTGAATGCTTTATGCCTTTGTGCTGTAATTAATTTGAACTAGTTGTACTTTAAGAACTAAGACTAAGATTGATCGACTCGGTAGCTCTTCTTATTAATTAATTAGGTTATTTAATTAATTGGTGTCTTTAATAATACTTAGCAAATAATAAAACAATATAATCTATTTTACACGTTGGCTAAGTAAGGCATTTTAACACTTAATACTACACGTATTCTGTATTCAGCATGCTAAACATTGAAAAACATTGAATGAGGGTGTTAAAACTGCTAAAACTTGCTGGATTCAGGAATCGTATTTTCAATAAATTCTCACTTGCCTGGCAAACACACTTGGCTTCCTGCAAACGTGACTATTGCAGTTTATGGGGTTAGTGCCAAGTGAATTGAATAAAAGCGAGAGATTTGTACGCTTTGACTCCCGCTTCCTGAAATGCTATCGATCTGTGTCCGTGCGGGGAGCACGTGCAGACTGCCCCGACTGAACAGAGCCGTTTGAGTGACAGGTGAACATCTGTGCCGACAGGAGACTGCGCGGTTCAGACTGCTAATGTTAGCCTCGCTGGCTATCCAGAGCTGACAGGAAGTCCCCTATAGGAGAACACTTCATGGAGGGGGAAGTAAACAAGAGACACAAAGGTTTTTACTAGCAGTCCTGCCTGAACATGTACATGCACACACACACACAAACACACACACACTCGCTCACATTCTCTGCCTTTCTGTCTTGCTCTCTCTCTCTGACACACACTTGAACACACACACACACACACACTTGCATGATGCATTCTCTGCCTTTCGCTCTCTCTCTCTCTCTCTCTCACACACACACACATGCTCACATACATTCTCTTCCTCTCTCTCTGAATACACACACACACACACATGCACAGACACACAAACACACACACAAACTTGCATACATTATCTCCATTTCTCTCGCTCTCTCTGACACACACACGCACTCATGCATGTACAGACACACACACACACACACACACGCACACACACACACACTCTCTCTCTCTCACAGGGATACTTCCCCTGAACCAGTGTTCGGGGACACGCTGGTATGATTGTCAGGCCTTCAGTGTTGCTCTGAGATGCCTCACATTTCTTATTAAACTGGAAACGGTTGCAGTCCCTGCACGGCCACATGAAGCGTGCGATTGTGCTTCCTAAGATTTCCATGTTTTGTCGTGGTGATAGAGTCCATTTTAAAGCCAGAATTTGCTTCCAAAATTTGTTTATTGAATTTTCTAATTAAGTCGACTTCAAAAAGAAAAGAAAAATTATGGAGTGGAAACAGAATTTATCACACAGGTATTCAAATCAATATAATTTTTTTCACACACAAAAAAAAAACAGAATTACTTGAGGCAAACCCAAGATCAAAAAGCAGACTCCTTACAGCAAACCAAGACCTTTGAGATTCATGAAAATCCATTCCACTGTGCATCAGATGCAGCCCCTGAGCAGGTATGTGGTACTTAAAATGCCAGTCAGCTTTGACCTTGCGAAGCTTAATGAGAAATGAAGGGGAAATATTATTTTTTTCACTGGGGGATGGGTTTGTTTAAACTTCCGTCAGTTTCTTTTTTTAGCGCTTACATCATTGGCTTTCTCTTTCCCTTTTCAAGTGGACTAATTGCATCCTGTCAGGATGAATGTTTCTAGACTTAACATCTCTTCCGTCAGATAAAACAAACCGTTGAAGATTTTTCTCCTTTAAAACCTCTCTTAGACGTAGGCAGGGAATTCAAATCAGGACGATCCAGACAACGTGATCAATTGAACCAGCCGAGTATGAAATTTCCCACACAAGAGTTCAGTACCACTGCAGACACTGTGGTCCTCCAGGACCAGGGACAGCATCATATAGCCCTGCAGACACTGTGGTCCTCCAGGACCAGGGACATCATTATATAGCCCTACAGACACTGTGGTGCTCCAGGACCAGGGACATCATTATATAGCCCTGCTGACACTGTGGTCCTCCATGACCAGGGACAGCATTATATAGCCCTGCAGACACTGTGGTCCTCCAGGACCAGGGACAGCATCATATAGCCCTGCAAACACTGTGGTCCTCCAGGACCAGGGACATCATTATATAGCCCTGCAGACACTGTGGTGCTCCAGGACCAGGGACAGCATCATATAGCCCTGCAGACACTGTGGTCCTCCAGGACCAGGGACAGCATTATATAGCCCTGCAGACACTGTGGTCCTCCAGGACCAGGGACAGCATTATATAGCCCTGCAGACACTGTGGTCCTCCAGGACCAAAGCTGAGCATTGTGCTTTTACAGTCCCGTAAGACAGGTCTGTTTTATCTGTTTTATCTCTCCCTCTGTCCTTGGGTACCAGAGTTCAGCATCTCTGTTCAGCACAGACATTTGCCTAATTTTATTGAACTGGATCTTGGAGACAAATATGCCTGAAGAATCTTCTCAGACAGCACTTAGACAAGCAGTGAATCAGATACGCTCAATGTCAGGCACCGTGGAAGCTGGTCACTGTGCAAATCAGACATTAGAGGGGGGGGCATGGGCATTTCAAATATCTGGAGAACTCAAAGGGGCATAAAAACCTGACCTTTCCCTCTGCAGGATCTCCCGCTAGTGGCCCAGGGGGCAGCGGGCTTGTCGACAGAATGATTCGCAATCGCTTTGGCACCGTTGTGACATGACCTGTCTGTTCCGTTTTGGCTTCAAATCTGGACCCCCTGAAAAAGCAACTAAAGGGCTCTGTGGTACATCACTGGAATCCCTGTGCTGGTTGACTTAGCATTTACACGCGGCTTTCCAAGCATTCTGATTGGTACAAGAGGCTGCTGGGAGGCGACGGAGTCTGTGCTCCAATAAGATGGGTGGAGCTTCGGGATGAGAAACGAAGTATTCTTCAGAACGATGGGCCACCCTGGAGTGCTCCTCACACTGTGTGGCACTCCTCCTGGGAATCCGCTATCATGACTGCCGTTATCCTCCCAGCAGTGGATGTGTCAGCGTACAGGCTTCCCGAATACTGAGTTCCATATTCCACATGCTTACCATACATACATACATACATACATACATACATACGTACATACATACATACGTACATACATACATACATACATACATACATACATACGTACATACATACATACTGTACATACATACATACATACATACATACATACATACATACATACATACATACGTACATACATACATACGTACATACATACTGTACATACATACATACATACATACATACATACGTACATACATACATAGATACATACATACGTACGTACATACATACATACGTACATACTGTACATACATACATACATACATATGTACGTACTTTACATACATACATACATACATACATACATACGTACATACTGTACATACATACATACATACATACATACATACGTACATACTGTACATGCATACATACGTACATACATACTGTACATACATACATACATACATACATACATACTGTACATACATACATACATACATACATACGTACATACTGTACATACATACATACATACATACATACTGTACATACATACATACATGCATGCATACATACATACATACTGTACATACATACATACATACTGTACATACATACATACATACTGTACATACATACTGTACATACATACATACATACATGCATACATACATACATACTGTACATACATACATACATACTGTACATACATACATACATACATACATACGTACATACTGTACATACATACATACATACATACATACTGTACATACATACATACATGCATGCATACATACATACATACTGTACATACATACGTACATACTGTACATACATACATACATACATACGTACATACTGTACATACATACATACATACTGTACATACATACATATTATATACTCATGCACACTCTCTCAAACACACACTCACTCACTCTCTCTCTCACACACACCAACATATGCATATGCACAGACTGACACACACACACACACACACACACGCATGTACTATTAAATCTTAAACCCCACGGCAAATTAGACAGGGGCAAATTGCCAGGTAACAGAGTGTTCCCGTTTGTTTGGTAAAATGACAGTCTTAAAAAAAGTCGTTCGGCAAGTTAGAAAACACACCCGTTCCGCTCGGCTCCGGCTCCCGGGTTACGGCGTGGGCCGGGCGCGTCCGCCTCAGCAATCATCCTCCGCAGGGGAAGCTAATTACGCCGCTCGCGCCGAGAGCGTCGCCAGAGCGCCGTCTCCGCGGGGTCGTTCGCTCCGGCGCGGACGCCGCGCGAGAGGGAGGGAACGCTGGGCCTAAACGAGGGAAACAGGCGCGCGGTCTCCCGCGCGGACGCGCCGGCGCTCTTTCCCGCGGACGCGTGCGCGGTTTCTCGTCGCAGCAGGTGCGCGGTCTCTCCCTCGCGAGCAGGAGCGGGGTCTCCCGCGCGAGCAGGTGCGCCGTTTCCCACGGCAACAAACCCGCGCTCTGTCACGACAGCGATCGAGCAGCCTCCCGCATGAGCACGTATGAATAAGATCGCGGGCTCTCGTGTGAGCACCCTTTTGAATAAAGTGTTCGGTATCCCATGACAACAGGTGTGCGCTCTCGTCTACGAACAGGTGCATCGGGTCTCTCCTGGGTGCAGAGTTATTCTTGGATGGCCGTGTTTTGCTGAACGTGAGGCTGAGGGAAAACTAAGCACCTCAAAACTGACAGCTGCCGTGGTGACTCATCTCCTGCAGCAGCGCACCGCTGCAACTCTCCGAACACGCACAGGTTTTTTCTTTTTTTCTTTCCTGAGGGCTGAGGCTGGATTTCCCACAATTCAACCCTACAAATCGATGCCCCTCCGAGGGCACTCGCTCCCCGCGAATGAGAACCGGGCGCAGCTCGCATTGGAAATTTCAAAATGTATCGCGGTGTCCGGTAGCATCTGGGCCCTCCACCGGGGGAGAAGGCGCCGGGCTTTTCCGAAAGAAGCATATCGATAATAATTAGGGCTGTGGAATTTTCCGTTTAGAATAAATGAGGGTGTGTAATCTCTGGGGGAAAGGAGGTAGGGGGGTGGGCAGGGAACGGGGGATAGGAAGGCAGGATCTCTACGGCAGTGACATCCCCAGCTCTGAGCTCATAACAAACAAGAGTGAGGTCCCCATAGGGGAGATACACAAAGCAATTACAGGGGAAAGCTGCCTAGAGAGCCTTATTAAAATTTAATAAACCTACAGTTCTCCTTTAGCCCGCGCGCTGCGATGCCGCCGCATCACGTTTCCCAATTCTCAAATTAAATCAGGAGGAAGGGGATGCAGGAGGCATGAAGCACAGAGAGAAACAGGCAGTCTGATAAAGAGTGAGAGACAGAAGGGAAGAGAGAGAGAGAGAGAGAGAGAGAGAGATTATGTGCGTGTGTGTGTGTTTGTGTGTGTGCTTACGTGTGTGTGTACCACAAAGAGGTGTTCCTACTAGAAGTAATGTGCACTGTCCCTTTCTTAAATAAAACAAACCTTAAACCTTAAGTAGGCTATGCCTTCGATGCAAGTCTAGAAGAAGCATTTCTTACTAAACAGTTAAAATACCAGCCATTACTACAAGCCATAACAGAACTAGGGTGTAAGTACCAACTCCTAGTTTTTATATTTGGAAGCCTTGGCCATGTCCACAGGCTAGTGGTCAGAGGATAATGGGGCTGGCAAAATGGAGCGCAAATCTGCTAGCGAAATATTGCTCAGTTTCCTCCATTATAGGCAGTCGCGGTATACGGAGGAGAAGATGTTTCTTGTACCCATAATATTTCCTGTCGGTGCAATTGAGATTCAAATGTCTAACCTGCATTTTGTTTGCTGTATCCCTACTGGTATGCTTTCTGCTACTCAAGTGAAGGACATCAGACAGCAACTGAAATAAATTTTGGCCCCTATGATGTATTTTATAAATGTGGACCTAAGTAAAGAATTAAAATATGTGTGCGTAATGTGTGTGAGTGTGTGTGTATGTGAGTGTGTTCAGGCAGGGGTACATGCAAAAAGAGAGGCAGCTCTTCCCCTCTCCCCTATTGCTATGGCCATTTAATCCACTGTGAGGATCCCCCGCAGGTGACATCGCCTCTGGAATAATTGGCCGGGAACACTGGCCTTCAGCTTTGCAAGCTGTCCGATTCTCTTGATGTTTCATACGGGTGGCTGGTCCTGCGGGTCCGAACCTGCAGCAGGCCTGCCCTTTTTACAACAGCAGCGCCCCCTGTTGACAAGCCCTGTTCATAGCCTGGTTGATCCATAGCATTGTTTACTATGTTATTGACAGCCACTGAAACCCCTCCAGGAGCGTTGCTCATAATGTATTACAGTCAGACCTTTCTGTAGGTGTTCATGTCTGTGTGTGACTATGATTGCTTGGACAGTTTGTGTGTGTGTGTACGTGCGTGCGTGTGTGTGTATGTGTGTTTATGTATGTATATGTGTGTCCGTGTTTGTGTGTGCATGTGTGTGTGTGTACGTATGCGTGTGTGTACGTGTGGGTGTGTATATGTGTGTCTACGTTTGTGTGTGTGTGCGTGTATATGTGCGTGCGTGTGTATATGTGTGCGTGTGTGTGTATGTGTGTGCGTGTGCATGTGTGTATATGTGTGCGTGACATCGTGTGTGCATGTGTGTATGTGTGTGATTCTGTGTGTGTGTATGTGTTTGTGTGTGTGTGCGACTCTGTGTGTGTGTGTGTGTGTGTGTGTGTATGTGTGTGCCTGTCTGTGTGTGTGTGCGTGTGTGTGCGTGACTCTGTGTGTGTGCGACTTTGTGTGTGTGTGTGTGCGACTGTGTGTGTGGGTGTGTGTGTGTGTGTGTATGACACTCTGGGTGTGTGTGTGTGCGTGTGTGTATGTGTGTGCGTGTCTGTGTGTGTGTGTATGTGTGTGCTTTTGTGTGTGTGTGTGTGTATTACACTCTGTGTGTGTCTGTGTGTGCGTGTGTGTGTGTGTGTATTACACTCTGTGTGTGTCTGTGTGTGTGTGTGTGTATGTGTGTGCGTGTCTGTGTGTGTGTGTATGTGTGTGCGTTTGTGTGTGTGTGTGTGTATGACACTCTGGGTGTGTGTGTGTGTGTGTGTGTGTTAGTCTGTGTGTGTGTGTGTGTTTGCCCTTGTGTTTGTGCACGCAGCTGGGAGACAGAGTAATGCCTCTCTCACTGTGCACCGTGTGAAGCAGCTTCATGATCCTGTGCCTCTGATAAAGATGCAGAAGCTGCCTGACCCCCAGCTGTATATTGAAATGTTTTTCCTGTTTTTCCGTGCCCCCTGCCATGGAGGCCAGCACCTCCCTGCTTCTTTCCCTCCCTCCCGCCTTCCCTCTCCTGCCTGCTCCTGACCTCAAACATGGGTGTGTGCTTGCCCATGACCTGAGATAACTCAGGTCTTTCATTAGCTGGCCTTCAAGCTCGGCTTCCAGCTGTCTGTCCGTCCCTCTCACCCCCGCTGGAGGGAGGGCTCTGGGATGCTGTTTGCCTGTTCTTTCAGTGCTGGATATTCCGCCTCTGTTTCCCCCTCTTTTTTACCAAAAAAAAAAAAGCTGGAAGCATAACTTGGGTCTGTGCATATTATTCCGCAGCATCTGTCTGTGCGGCTTTGATTGGAACCAGTTCATCAAATTCGCTGAAGAAGTCTGTTCCGTGGAGATGTGTCTGCCCTGATGCGGTTTTCCCTGGGAGCCCAGCTCTGAAGGGGGCTTTTACCACAATGGAAGTCTGAAATGAGGCAATAAAGAAAAGCATTAATAATTAGTGTAAGGTGAAAACGGAGGTGAACAATCTCATGGCATCATTTGTACCTTAGCTGGCCTTGCATCTCGAGCTGGTTTTTTGTATTGTGTGTTAGTTCACTCCCCTGTCTATTGCTTGTTGGTTGGCTGTGTGTTGTGGGTTGGTTGGCTCTGTGTTGTGTGTTGGTTGACTGTGTGTTGTGTGTTAGTGGGCGGTGCGTTGAGTGTTTGCTGGCTGTGTGTTGTGTGTTGGTTGGCTGTGTCTTGGGCGTTGGTTGACTGTGCTGTTTTTTGATTGGCTATGTGCTGTGCATTGTGCATTGGTTAGCTGTTGGTAGGCTGGCCTGTATGTTTTTTGTTGATTGGTGTTCAGTCACTATCTGACTAAAGAACTCATTATTTCATATGTTGGCCCTAACCTTAAGAATATTTAATCTACCTAATTGTAAATGTACCATATATCATATTTTAGATTAAAATGAAACAGTTAATGAAACCAATAGGTTTGTCGTCTTGGCACAGTATTCTCCAGTTAAAAAGACACCTCCATTCACTTAACTGCTAAGAATAATTATGTTCCAATGATATGATCACTTCATGAAATTGTTTTAGTATCTGCAGGACAGGTGACACTTCCAGAGGGTAGGACATATCACTGTTGGTTTTTTTTATAAACCAAGTGCCTCTTGGTTTATTAAGTGATCAAAAGCTTTGTCACAGAGGGGATAGCTCCACACGTTATAAGGATCATAAAGCCTCACATTCGCAATCTGAAGGTAGGGCGACCTGATCAATGGGGTCTTGTTTCTTTTTTTGGAAGGGGCTTTGATTCCAACAAACTTCGACACGCTTCCTGCAGCGAGGAGCCGTTCCCTTGTACGGCAACGCAAGTCTGGTGGTCAGATCATTACCATGGTAACGAGGCTTTTCCCTCCTCATCAGCCCCCGCTGGTGGTGACCGTAACCAATTAGACGCTTTTGATTTCGCTCAGGCACTTCCTGCTTCTAATCAGACACATTCTGAGTTCAATGAAACACCCCCTGATTGCGTGCACGCCGCTCCCCTTTCTCCTTCCGTCTTTCCAGTCTGTTGTTTTCGAAGCGTGTTCAGACGGAAATGCCCAGATTATTTATGCGTTTCTCAACAGTTTTCATTTGTCACAGGGGCAAAGTTCATTTCATTAGAAAGCAAATAAGAGACACGCAGTAGTTGCTTCCTGCCGGTAGTTCTGACATAATATTTTCTTATTAGAAGAAGTGGTACAATAAGTAGTATACACTTATTGTACATCACTTTGGATAAAAGCGTCTGCCAAATAAATGTAATGTAAAGAAGGGATATTCTCAATGTTTATCAGTAAAGTGCACATTTAAAGGGACTTCTAATTAGGCAATTAGTCCTCTGTCACCATGAAATAGTGTGTTTAAGCTTAATTGGCATTTAAATACTGGATTCAATTAGCATCGATTGCTTCATTGATGATTCTCGGTATGAGGGTGTGTGTGCATGTATGCATGTATGTGTGTTCGCACGGGAGTGCAGACGTGTTTGGGTTGTATGCCTATGTATGCATATACACACATTGAATACGTGTATGTGTGTGTGTGTGCACGTCCAGATGTGTGTATGCGCTCCTGGCCCTGAGTGAGGAGTGCCAGAAAAAGGCTGATAAACAAATCATCACTCTGTCTGCTGCGGGTTTCAAACATTTAACTATGGCTTGAAGACTCCGGGCTTCTTACTGCACCATGGCACCCTGTACTTACCAGGTAGGCTGAGGGCTTAATTCACTGCACCATGGCACCCTGTACTTACCAGTTAGGCTGAGGGCTTAATTCACTGCACCATGGCACCCTGTACTTACCAGTTAGGCTGAGGGCTTAATTCACTGCACCATGGCACCCTGTACTTACCAGTTAGGCTGAGGGCTTAATTCACTGCACCATGGCACCCTGTACTTTCAGTACCAATCAGGATAGGGTACATACACAACACCATGGCACCCTGTACTTACCAGTTAGGCTGAGGGCTTAATTCAGAACAGCATGGCACCCTGTACTTACCAGTTAGGCTGAGGGCTTAATTCACTGCACCATGGCACCCTGTACTTACCAGGTAGGCTGAGGGCTTAATTCACTGCACCATGGCACCCTGTACTTACCAGTTAGGCTGAGGGCGTAATTCACTGCACCATGGCACCCTGTACTTACCAGTTAGGCTGAGGGCTTAATTCACTGCACCATGGCACCCTGTACTTACCAGGTAGGCTGAGGGCTTAATTCACTGCACCATGGCACCCTGTACTTACCAGTTAGGCTGAGGGCTTAATTCACTGCACCATGGCACCCTGTACTTACCAGTTAGGCTGAGGGCTTAATTCAGAACAGCATAGCACCCTGTACTTTCAGTACCAATCAGGATAGGTTACATTCACAACACCATGGCACCCTGTACTTACCAGTTAGGCTGAGGGCTTAATGCACTGCACCATGGCACCCTGTACTTACCAGTTAGACTGAGGGATTAATTCACTGCACCATGGCACCCTGTACTTACCAGTTAGGCTGAGGGCTTAATTCACTGCACCATGGCACCCTGTACTTACCAGTTAGGCTGAGGGCTTAATTCAGAACAACATGGCACCCTGTACTAACCAGTTAGGCTGAGGGCTTAATTCAGAACAGCATAGCACCCTGTACTTTCAGTACCAATCAGGATAGGTTACATTCACAACACCATGGCACCCTGTACTTACCAGTTAGGCTGAGGGCTTAATTCACTGCACCATGGCACCCTGTACTTACCAGTTAGACTGAGGGATTAATTCACTGCACCATGGCACCCTGTACTTACCAGTTAGGCTGAGGGCTTAATTCAGAACAACATGGCACCCTGTACTTACCAGTTAGGCTGAGGGCTTAATTCACTGCACCATGGCACCCTGTACTAACCAGTTAGGCTGAGGGCTTAATTCAGAACAGCATGGCACCCTGTACTTTCAGTACCAATCAGGATAGGGTACATTCACAACACCATGGCACCCTGTACTTACCAGTTAGGCTGAGGGCTTAATTCACTGCACCATGGCACCCTGTACTTACCAGTTAGGCTGTGGGCTTAATTCACCGCACAATGGCACCCTGTACTAACCAATCAGGATAGGTTTCATTGACCGCACCTTGGCACCCTGCACTAGCCAATCAGGATAGGTTTCATACACGGCAACTTGGCACCCAGCACTAGTCAATCAGGGTAGGTTTTATACACGGCACCATGGCACCACATACCCCAGCTATTACTAAACTCATGAATATGTGATTGTGAAGAAAAAAATGTTAAAGGACACATTCTGATTCAGTCCAAGCCTGTGGTTGTGTCCATAGTACAGAGGTTTGTCAGTCTGCAACATCTCATGAATACCAGTATTCACATGCAGATATGTGCTTTTAGAATCTGTTATCAGTCTTTGAAATCTTGCTTTTGTAAATGTTACTGTTAGTTTGGCCTGCATTAAGGATTTGTCCAAATTCCTGCTTTGCCTTGCCAGTACATCACCTTGAGTTCCATTGTTTTGCTGTGTGGTTACTGTTCATTTGTTTCTGGTCCTTGATGCATACGTATTGTTCAGTGTTAGACGTATGTTTTGTTTAATACTGTATGCTTTGGCAATACAAAATATAATGCTTTGCCATGCCAGGAAAGCAAATTGAATTGAGAGACAGAGAGGAGAGAGAGAACGGGAGGGAGAGGAGAGGGAGGGAGAGGGAGAGAGTGAGACTTAGTTTGCTTAGTTCGTGTGGTTCGCCAATGTAAGCGTGCTCTTGTGATGCCAATAAAGCACATTTGAAATTGAGCTCGAGAGAGAGAGAATGAAGAACCCCTGGGACGCAGGAGGCTGTGCTCAGCCCGCTGAGGGCGACCCCCCTGAGCTGTGCAGACGCGGCGAGCTGCGGGGTCCCGGGACGGTACGGCACGGTGCAATCGCGCAAGTCATCCGCCTGCGGTTGGCTGCAATAAGGGACTCGGCCCGGATTCATCTCTTTTTTTGATCCTGTGCCGTTTTCTGAGTGCTACACTTACAGTTCCCCCCCAATTCTTGTGGCTCCCGGCTATGAGAGAGAGGCCCGGAGCTGTGGAGGATTCCTGCTACCTTGAAGCACACCGGGCCCTTTTGAAACGGGCACAAGTGCTGCTCGGGAAGGCATTTAAATCTCTCGCACTCCACTTTCTGCTCAGCGAATGCCGGCATGCTGAAAGCCAGCCGAGACATAATTTAGGCTCTCCCAATCATTGCACCCGGTCACGTCTGGTTTTCTGCATTTCAGTGCTCTCATAGACTCCTTTGTGTGTGTGTGTGTGTGTGTGTGTGTGTGTGAGAGAGTCAATGTGTGTATTTTCCCTTGTAGGTGTATAAGTGAGTGTTGTTGCATGCAAGTGATTGTGTGTTTGCGTGCATGTGTGTGTGTATGTGTGTGTGCGTGCGTGCGTGCGTGTGTGTGTGGGTGTGAATATGTGCATGCGTGTGTGTGGGGGTGCGTGTGTGTGTGTATGTGTGCGTGCGTGTGTGCGTGCGTGTGTGTGTGTGGGTGTGTGTGTGTGAATATGTGCATGCGTGTGTGTGGGGGTGTGTGTGTATGTGTGCGTGCGTGTGTGAGTGTGTGTGGGTGTGTGTGTGTGAATATGAGCATGCGTGTGTGAGTGTGTGTGGGTGTGTGTGTGTGTGTAAATATGAGCATGCGTGTGTGTGTGTGTGTGTAGCGAGTGTGAGTGGGTAGGCATTTGTGTGTGGCTGCGCTAAAGCCAGTTAATAGTGCTGGTGTGCAGGTGTCACAGGCTTTGCGCAGTCTTGATGTCTCAGGGCAAGAAGTGTTCTCTGCGAGGTGAGGCGTGAGCTCTTTCCTCTCTCAGTCCTCCAGACACTCATCAAAAGAAGCACTAAATAGTTGAGAGGGAATAGCAGGATTAAATACACAGGTTATTAATACTTCATGCTTTATACGCTGCTTGGATTGAATACCAAAGCAGGTAGGTAATGCAAGTGTGCTACCATAGAAGCCACGGGCTCTGGATTATGGAATCCCCTCTGTGTGTTAGGCGCAGTGGAAACCGCAAAGAGAAAGGCATGAAACGCACCATAGATCGAGAGCGACTCAAATTGTTCCGCTTATCAACAGGGAAGCACAGAGAAACTCCCCTTAACAGAAGCAGGGATAAGAGAGTTGGATGTAGGAGGGGGAGAGAGAGAGAGAGAGAGAGAGTGATAGAGAGAGAGAGAGAGAGAGAGAGAGAGAGAGTGATAGAGAGAGAGAGAGAGAGAGAGAAGCAGGCCTAGAAAAAAAATAATAAATAAAACCTAATGATTATGTTGTCAGCAGCTGAATTAAAACATGTTTTCTCCTCTCTATTCCGGAGTCCTTTTCCGTGTGGAAAAGAGGGGTGATTATTTCCCAGCTTCTCCCCCGGCTGCTGAATCGGAGGCTGCCGGGCCTGACCCGACCCCGAGCGCGCCGAGCGGGCCGGCGGAACCGCGCCCGGCTGCCGCGGCACCGGGGCGGAGGAGGAGGAGGAGCCCGGATGAATTATGGATGAGCGCGGCGCTCGCAGGTTGAGGGGCGTCGTGGTCGGAGAGGCTAATGCGCCGCGCGGCGCCCCCCTCTCCCTGAATGCCAATAAGCCCCTTAGTCTCCTCGCATTCTCCAGACCACCCCCCCCCCCCAAAAAAAAAGCCCCCGTAATAAACAGGCTCGGGTTGGGGCTGAGCGGCGGTGAAGTAACTGCTTGTGAACTGCGGCCGAAACCCTTTACTCCAGCCAAACACGCTCGCCTTTAAAAGGTCTCTCGTCCGATGGCGAAGTGCACTTTTTTTTTTTTTCTACGGGAGGCCGATCTTTTTTTCACGGGCTGAGACTTAATTCAGCGCCGTGAATAGAGCGATGGTCCGAGGGTACCGGGAGCCATTTGCTGGGATTTCGATCATTAGAATCGTTAGCGCTCAGACGTTCCGCCAATGAGCAATTGAACCGATTACCGATGCAGCCAGTAAGAGACGGGTCTGAGGAAAAAAAGCAGTTCGGTAATAGGTGCCCTTTTTTTTCTTGTATAAAAACCTAGTGGAGTGAGATTAAAAGGAAATGAACATAAAAGTGCTCAAGTAGTAGTAGTGTGCAAGAGAAACAGACTAGAGCAGAGCAACAGAGTGTTTGTACTTTATTCATTTACATCACCGGGGCTATAGCTGGGGTTCCCAGCTTCATCCCCCCGGTGTGCCGTCGTTGTGCATTCCCACCGATTATTCATTTTATTACTTTTATAAACAGCCCTGCGCGCCGCCCCTGCGCGGGAGCACGGCGGAATATATGCTGAGTCTGCAGCTGTAGCTCACTGCTTAATAAAACGTCACGGCGAATAAGTGATGGGGCTTGTGCTTATGTTAAATAATTAAGAACGGAAGTGGGGATTAAACTCTCCAGCCCTCTGTGCGCACCCCTGGGCTGAGGGAACAAGGGTATGAGAGGTGTGAAGAGGGCGGGGCTAATAATTAAAGGGGCGGTGTCATTTTTAAATTTTTTTTCTCTCAAGGGGCTCCCAGCCTGGACTCATCAGGGCGGCAGTGTAGTGTAATGGGTTAGGAGCTTAAAGTTAAACCTAAAGCTCACAGGTTCGATTCCCAGGTGGGGCACTGCTGTTGTACCCTTGAGCAAGGTACTTAACCTGCATTGCTTCGGTATATGTCCTGTTGTATAAATGGATGCAATGTAAATGGTTGCAAATAATGCAAATGAAAAGTTGTGTAAGTCACTCTGGGTTAGAGTGGCAGCCAAATGCCTGTAATGTAATGACATTTCAGGTTCAAATCCTGTTTTAAACTGCTGTTGAGCAGCATATGGAGTGACGTGCCTCTTGCTCTATGAATGGATAATAGGGAATATGTGAGCTGTGGTAGTCAGCCCGGATAAGGGTGCCTACAAAAGCAACTAATGCCAAAGGAACAACTGCAATAAAAACCAAGTGAAAAGGAGTTGAGCGTAAGGCACAGGTGCAGATGAATATGCTTGTGACTCTATGCATACATGTTGGTTCTCTTTATCTTGGTCTCTCTCTCTTTCTCATGAACACACACACACACACACACACACACACACACACACTGGTGTGGACCCAGCCGGCACACTGTCAGGTGACAGTCAGGGACAGTACGGGGTTGCTCCTGGGGTCCCCATGTCTCAGCTGCACCGGTTCGCTACGTGTTCCTCTCGCTGTCCCGAGAATTTGCTTCCCCCGACCCCGATAAAATGCAGTAACGCAGACGCCATGTCAAACTAATTCAGGAGAGAGAGATCGCACTGTTCAGAAACGCTCCAGCGGCCTGGCTCGCGCAGACCAGCTCGTTTGGAGGGAAAAGGAAAAAAGTTTTTAAAAACTCCAGAACTTCAGATGAAGTGTCATCTTAAGTGACTGCTAAAACCCCATGTCCTCTCCCGTCCGATTCTGTCAGCGAAGAAATAACAAGAATGAGAAAAAGCATAAAATGGAGGGGATAGCATGAGATTAAAAGAAGCTGAATACATAAACACTGACAACAAATCCTCCCCCCCTCCCAAAACAAGAACTTATTTTTCAGTCTTATCAGTATGCATACCCGTACTATTATTTTATGAAAGTCTTTGTCTTGGATTGCTGTCATGTTGGAATGCCAATTCTTGTTTGTTGTTTTGGTTGCTTCTTTTTTTCATGTAATTCCCAACTGGAGCTTTGGTCATTTGCCTGCTGAATTCATCTGTCATATCTGAATATGTACAGTGGTCTTTTTCCTCCTATGGGGCATATGTTCTCTTACGGCCAGCCAGACTCTCTCTCTCTTCCTCTCTCTCTCCTCTCTCTCGTGCACTGTATCTCTCTCTCTCTCTCTCTCTCTCTGTTCTCTCTTGAAGAACTGCCTTTGGTTTTTTTTTTTCTTCTTCTTGGAGTTGTTGTTGTTTAGATTTGTTTTTCTTTTTCTGTTTTGCACTTTTTATCACCCAGCTGTCTTGTTTGATTTTAATGCAAATTTCTCAGAATATTTTGTATAATATATTTATTTTTTCTTCGGGGTTGTTTTTTTTTTTTTTTTTTTTTTGGTGAGAGCTGAATTCAAAGCAGACTAACAAGTTCCCAATCGGGGCTCTCGTTCGCGGCAAAAAGTCCTCAGTTGTAGACCTCGCCTGCTCGTGTCTGGGCTGCGGGGCGGGGGGTCGGGGGGGGATGTGGGAGGGGGGCGTGGGGTGGGGGGGGGGAGGGGGGTGTGGTGTTAGGAGGCTTTACGGGTCTCCCAGTGGGGTTCCTCGCTAAAGCACTAGCCTGTGGTACACCCCGCGGTGTGGAGTCAAACCCTGACCGCGCCAGCGGCCGCGCTTCGCAGTACCGTAGGGGGGCCGCACGCGTGCGGTAACGGCTCTCAGCGAAGACCGTTCAGACGTAAGCTGTGAGACGCGGCCGGCCATTTTCAGATCTCTTAACCGGCTTCTGATTCCAGTCTGCCGCCCCCCCCCCCCCCCCCACCTCATCAATATAACAGCAGCCAGACAGCGGAGTCTGTTGCCTGAAGATGAATGATTTAACGTTCTGTAGGTTTAGATCAATAGCGTTCCGTCTAACAAATCCGCCCGGCGCTTTGAGCTTGTGAGTGCGGCCGATCTCCCCTGAGACCGCGCCCCTTTTGCTGTCACTCACCGACGCGCAGAAGGCACAGTACGCCGGCTGCCCCCCCCCCCCCTTGCGCTTCACACTCTTCCTCTTAAATTATTTTCAGTCAAAGGAAATCCTGTAAACAAGTTCGCATTTAGTTTTTTTGTTGTTGTTGTTGTTCCATCGGTGATTCCTACTTTATTTGCCAGTGTATTCTCACAAATAGGGCTCTGCTGAATAAAGGAGATGTGCGTCTCTCTGGAAACTTGCACTTGAATGATTGGAAGTGGGGGGCGATGCACAGCGAGTCTGTTGACGGTGTAAAGCAAGGAAACGAGCTGACCCTGCAGGGGGTGAGTGTGCACATCCAACTGCTGGAAATCCCTCACCATTTGGACCTGTTGTCTTTTCACTAGTGGAAGATTCACTTCTGCAAGTAGTTTTCCATATATGGTCGTCTTATGTTCGAGCATTTTTGTTATGGTTATATTTTCAGCATTTGACTTTGTATACAAATAATGTCAAAACATGCCACAGACTTGTGAAACACGAAATTGTAGAAAACAAATTTGTATAAAATGTTTTGAATAACATCAGTTTATATGAACTATATTGCAATACCGGTAGTTGCTTTCTGCCATGTCTCAAAATAACCAACAGGATGTATCTGTAAGCAAACACTGGGACATTTTAGTATGCATTGAAAATACATTTCCCTTCATAATATGGAGGGCCCTCTTTGTATGCAAATGCATTACTCGGTGTATTCCGGTATAGTGGCACATATGGGGAAATATTTTGAGTCAGAGTTGGGCGTGTATTAGAGCAAGGCTAGATTTTAAAGGCCAGGTACAGGATTGTTCCGCACCGTGATTAGGTCAGACCACTCTACTCCTCGAACGTGGCCCTCCGATTAGCATTTTCATTCATCCGTCTCCTCTTCTGCCTTCTTGACATTTATTTTTGATGCGTAAAATGGCCTCCGTAGCGCCGAGCGACGGAAGCGCGACGGGCGGGGAGAAGCTACCAATTTCTCGCCCGGCGACGAGAGGAGTAAGAGACGAGCGCGACCGGGCCTGCCGCCGGACGCCGGGCCTGCCTCGCGCGATGGAGGGAAAATGAAGGTCGAGTGTTTCGCCGGGGCGTTCGAGCGCGGGAAGGTGTTCGCGGCGGCGCGCGGCTAACGTGCGGCTAACGTGCGGCTAACGTGCGGCTAACCTTCGGCTAACGTGCGGCTAACCTTCGGCTACGCGTCCCCCCGCCCGCGTTCCGTGCCGGTTTACCGCGTTACCGCGCTCTGAACACAGCGGCGGGCCTGTCCTGCCCCGTCGCTTCGCCCCCCCCCCCGTCGGTTCGGGACACGCCCCGGCGGGCACGTCCCTCCGGAACCTGCGCGGCGGTTCGGCTAACGAAACCGTCGCTCCTGCGCTGGAGCGCTGTGCCGTCGGTGGGAAATAGAGCGCAGCTTGCCGAGTGGACAGAGGGGGCGCTGGTGAGAAACGAGGCGGGGGATTCCTCCCTCTCTCCTTTGGGGGTGCTGTAGCCAATGACAGTGTTTGCTGTTATATTGGGAGAAAACAAACATTCAGTGTCTCTCACTATTATTTCATGATTCTTTGGCTTAGTGACATACGTTAGACCATAGAAATGGTGCATGTATAGAATCTATGACAACAACAACAATAATAATAATAATAATAATAATAATAATAATAATAATAATCGTTTAATTATCGTGTGTCAAAGGGTTCATCAGAATTTTCAAGATGTACTGTAGACCCAAAATTCAAGGAAATAACAGTTCCTGGCTCCAGTTTTGTAACATGTCTGTAACATGTTCATGGCTCACTTCACAGTTGAAACAGTCTCGTCATAATATCAAAATATGTGACATTGATTTAGCACCATTCATGTTTAAGTGTGGGTGAATGCGTTGAGAATAATTGCTGTAAGACGCAGTAACACAATAAACGTGGCGCGCGTATTTAAATAATGAAACAGTGACTCAGCCTGACGAAGGGAGCGCGTGCGTGTGGTAACGTGCGGTCTCTGCTTTCGCCTGCGAAGCGCGATAAGCTGAAGCAACTCGTGACGCTCGTAATCAGCAGGGCCGCCGCTGGAGGATTTCTGCTCCCTGAAGCATTTTGGCTGAGTACGCCATCTTGTTCAGAGACACTTAAGCTTCAAAGGGGGGGGGGGGGGGGGGGAAGGGCTTTTCCAAAGTTACGTGACAGAAGAGAGGGACAACAAATCATAACAGGCCAAAAAAAAAGAGGCTGCATAAGATGCTGCAGCCTCCATTTAGAACAGCTGCTCTCTGCCATTAATTCTCCCATATTTTTCTTTTCGTTCCGCCCTTCCTGTTTTAAAAAAAAAAAAGTAAATTAGATATATTTTATTTGTTCAAAGGTAACCGACTGTAAGAGAGTGAGGGGAAAAAAGGAAAAGAGAAAAGGGAAGAAAATGGCACTAAGTGGGGATTATAAATGCAGAAGCGGTGATAGGGGGGAAGGAACGCCTCCAGCGCGCTCCGTAAGTGCTGAAGCAGCACTAACCCTGTCGGAGATGGGGGGGGGGGGGGAGCCGGGCGTCGCCGGCCCTTTAAACCGGCGCGTCTCATCGCCATTCCCGCTTTAGCTCCCCTCCCCCGCGGAAGCTCCCGCTCCGGAGCCCGGGACTCTGAGGAAGTCCCGGGGTTAAGACCGGCGGCCGGCGGAAACCCGCGTTTCGATGACGTTTGGAACCCCGAGATGAAACGGTATGGATCGCATTCCGATGGGCTTCGCGGCGATGGCATCGATTTCCCTGTGGTGCGTAGAGCTACGCTCCCTGACCCTACAGCCATAGCTTAAAGTTACTCTGAGCCACTGAGAGAGAGAGCGTGAGAGAGAGAGAGAGAGAGAGAGAGAGAGAGAGAGAGAGAGAGAGAGAGAGAGAGAGAGAGAGAGAGAGAGAGAGAGAGAGTCAGAGGGAGGGGAGGGTCAGGCAGGGAGAAAGAAAACGACAGAGGGGGAGACAGAGAGAGAGAGAGAGAGAGAGAGAGAGAGAGAGCACCTATTTTACCATTAATTTGACTAGAGAGGGAGAGAGAGATAGAGAGAGAGCACCTATTTTACCATTAATTTGACTAGAGAGGGAGAGAGAGATAGAGAGAGAACACCTATTTTACTATTAATTAAACTAGAGAGGGAGAGAGAGATAGAGAGAGACAGGGCAGAGAGCATGTACATCAGCCCTCCTTCCTCCCAGTCTGTTATAATGACATCATTAACAGTGACGGGAAGTGAACAGAGCGATGGGCGGGGCGGATAATTAGTACGTTTGTCAGCGTGACTTCCTGCTCCCTCTATGGTCCTTGGCTTTGGGCTCTGCCGCCCTGCCAGGCTCAGACTATCGCACTAACGCTGTTGCGCGCGTGGCGCCAGTGCACCACCGAGCGCCGACTCCTCTCTCTGACAATGAGGCGTCCCACCGAGGGCCAGGCCGGCTGCTCGCAGGCCTCCCTGCCAGGGAAACTCCGCCTCCTATTCTGCATCCCTGGACTTAGGCTCCGCCCTCCCGTCTATTTCTGTCCCCTCCTTATGGCCGCTGTCATCAGGACGGCACAAAGGCGCTGGCTGATTTCTCTCCGCTCCAGCTCCTCTCCTTTCCTTCCCCCTGCTCATCGCCGTGGCAAGCAAGGCTCTCTCTACACACGCACACACACACACACACACATATATATATATATATATACACACACATATATCCATCTGTCTCTTTCTCTCTCTTTCTCTCTCTAATTATATATACATACATACATACTATATATACATACTGCATATATACATACACTATTTATTCATCTCATTCTCGCTCTCTCTCTCTCTCTCTCTCAGTTCAATTCAATTCAATTCAATAAGCTTTATTGGCATGGTAAGGGTACACTTACATTGTCTCTCTCCCTCTCTCTGTTCAGCAGAATTCTGACTTTTTGTGCCTGATGCACTGGGAATATGTGATTAATTCAAAAACGTAAAATTTTTAATTTGGATTAAATTCACCATTTCACACCTTTTAGTCCTCATAGCAGGTGTTCAATACCGTGGCCTAAAAATAAAATTAGGCATTCTACGGTGTGCATACCACGCATGTGCACACTGCAGTCATACCCAGCGTGGGCGCAGCACAGAGCAATTCAATGATGTGACATCTTTGGAGAACTCCCACAATGCATTGCAACCTTGCAGTAAACACACAAAGCGGTTAAAAGGAGACATTTTGCTGCGCACAGTGTGCTGTTGAACTCAATTAGAAGATTATTGTTTGTGATGCTGTCCGCCCGTGGTTTCACGCTGGGTTGCCATGAAATGAGAGTTATTGCTTCTCTGTGGGAGGATGATATTCAGCAGAGATTTGATGGGAAGCCGGAGGAAGAGTTTTCTTCATTTTGACGAGGTTGTGCGAGTCTAGCTGTCATGGACTTCTGGGGCAGTGTGACAGGTTGCTTGTTCCATACAGTGTGTGTACTCTAGCACAAGGCGGTATTGTACCTAAAAGAAGTGCGCTGGCTGATGCTGGGGAACTGGCCTTCTGTACTGGGGGACTGGCCACTTGTTATGTCCCCACTAGTCACTGGTGTGTGTGTGTGTGTGTGTGTGTGTGTGTGTGTGTGTGTGTGTGTGTGCGTGTGTGTGTGTGTGTGTGTGTGTATAGGTGTGTGTGTGTACATGTGTGTGTGTGTGTGTGTGTGTGTGTATGTGTCTGTTAACTGTTTTGAGGTTCTCTTATCAGGCTCTGCAGTACTGACAGGTTTGTGCCAGGGGCACATATATCACATTCATGCCAAGGCTTCACAGTAAAGCGTGTTTATGAGGCCGAGGCCCCAGCGGCCCTGTCCTTTTCGGGCGGGCGCGTGTGTGCTCTTCCAGGCATGTCTCCACACCCTCCCCCCCCCCCCCTCCCCTCCGCGGCAGAGTCTGTCTCCGACGCCCCTTCAGACGCGTAGCGGGCCTTAGCCGGCCCGTCTGCCTTCCGCAGCGAGCGAGGGGCCGGCCCGCGGGACGTTCCGGAACATCGTGTCGCCCGTGTATAGAGGGCCGTTCCCCCGGCGGCACGGCGCACCCGGGCGAGGGGGTCAGGGAGCGTCGCCGGGGAAGAGATACACTCGAGATACAAACAGACGCGTTCCCTGGGACGACCCGCGCGCGTCTCAGGAAGTTTGATTGCGCTGCGGAAGCAGACAGTCATTTTTCAGCCATTTTGCGCTCGGCTCGGCGTTGTCCTAACTGCACTCTTACAGGGGTATTTCGGTGATTTTCACACGTCCAATTACGCGTTTAAGGGCGTAGTAAGACATTTAAGGCCGTTTAAATGCTGCATCTAACACACCTGTAATTTTACCGCATTTTCGAGATGCCTGCTCCTCCAGTCTACCCGTCTGCTGAAG
>CM077288.1:19189323-19226823 GCA_039654925.1 Anguilla pacifica
CTCTCGTCTTCGCTCCGGGCCTCTCTCCCCAGGCCTCGGCTTTCCAGCTCGCTGCTCCGTTCTTCCAATCATCACGCCCTTTTTGCTCCATTCATCCAATCGGCATGCCGTTTCTGCTTCATTTATCCAATCAGCATACATCTCAGTTTAAAATGAATACACTTTGATCTTATTATTACCCTGCATTTAATATATAATAGCATAGGTATAACAAAGAAACATTATGTTATTTCTGCACTTTGACGCTGTGATTTCTGTCTCCAGCACAGATATCGATAGCCAAAGTAAGATTTGATAGAGACCTTCAATTAACCATGGAGAGGCCAAGTGAGAGCAAAGCTCTCTTTTACAATGGCGGACTGAGAATACAACAATGCAGCAAATACACAGTACATTAGAATATCACTGAAATGGAGCAAACAAGATGGAAATGTACAGGTAAAATTAAGCAAACACATTGTGAAAAGCAAGTACAAAAAAGATAATTTAGAAGAAAGCAGAAATCGTCAACAACATTTGATGGTAATCTGTAGCTGATCCCATTTAAATGGTGCAGAGATGATGGGGATGGAAATGCATGGAGATGGAGATTGTATTCAGTATTTTAAAAATTCATTAATTCTGGAAGGAATTGGGCAGGCATGCCCGTCATCAGTAGGCAGGTGACAGAGGGTAGCTCAAGGGAAAGCTTTGACAAAGTCACGGGGCCCATTGACGTGCAAAATGAAACTTAAAAGCTATATTCTTCAATTTCATTGGGCATTTCCTCAGACCTCCTATTTCCTGCACGGATCGTTCAGGCATGCTTAAAGGACAACTTGGACCTATTTTTATAAACTCCTTCCACCATGCTGACGGTAATGATAATCATTTTGTCACGTCTTGCTTTCCGTAGCGTTGGTGACGCCAGGAACCGCTCCACTCTGCTTTGCAGTGCAGTCTAATGGGGCCAGGCAAACGAGCCTTGAAATGCCCATAAAATAACCTCCTTCAAAATAATAACTGCGTAGCCTGGAGGGGACATTCATTTACGTAATTTCCCATCAGTCCATTACCGGGCATTTGCCGTTTCAGTTGGCAGACTACTTCCTTTAGTGCAAGCATACATTGTTCTCAGCGAGAACTATGGGAAGCAGAGAAAGCTCTGCAATACTGCCGTAGTCCGGTAGATATTCAGTGGTCCTTGAGCTCGTGGTAAGCTACCAGCACTCCCCCCAGTGTACACAAATACAGCCTCCCACAGTGCAAGGAAGTGTTTCTACAGTGGAAAAAAATATGTAGTATATAAAAACAATATTATTAAAGTTTGGAGCAATGCATGCTCACAGGTATTTATGAAACACACTGGTATGTGCTAATCAAACTTTTATTGGGTGGGAAACCAAATTTGTCAGGCATTTCAAGGATTGTTTGAGTGGCCCCACTGGACGACATTTCCAAGCAAAGTAAAGCGGTTCCCAGGGCGACCAAAGCTCCACAAAGAAAGCTGTGACAAAATATTATCAATACCGATCAGCATGGTGGAATTAGCTCAGCAAAATGGGTCCAAGTCAAAAATATCCTTTCACACTGAAAATTATTTTCTTACCATTGCTAAAGTTATGATTTGCCTTTGCCTTGTGAATACCTATGAAGAGTTGACACCACTGTGGACAGGACAAACCCTTAAACCTAATTGCATTGGATGGAAGAAATCTTAACGTTGTTCTACTTAACAGTACCTGGTAATTAGTTGAAAATGCACATTATAAAATGTAATGCGCTGTAGTTGTATGAGACTGAAAGTGAGTGAGAAACTCCCCCTACAGGTAGAGAGATAGTCGTAATGGGAAGTACTCCACGTTAAACCAGAACACACTGGGAACCAATGGATCACGGTCATGTGATCATGCAAATTTTCAGTGTCGCGCACGCCAAACATAGTACAACATGTGTATAATGTTGTCTTCTACCCAATCGGTCACTTTACCAAAATGTGTTAGCAAAAGGTGTCAGTCAGCCAATCATAGAAGAGTATTCCAGGGCACATGCTCAAACAGCTACAGATTGGACAATGACTATTTGCCATCAGTAGTCATGTTTGGCTCAGCCTACCTTGAGGCCCACTGTTCCTTCACCATATTCTGTCCAATGGTCACATAGCTTTACTATTATGAGCCAATGAGATGGGGTCAACGAGTAGCACGTTGCAGCTGAGTCAAATGCCCCAGTACAGTTTATTGTGAAAACAAGGTACAGTGCTATATCACTATATCACTGCACATATGCATAGTGAAAATACACACACAGCTCAAACCCCTCTTTTCTCTATTTACCTGCCTCCAGCTTTCTGAGCAAATCCTTCTTTCTTTTCTGCAGTATGCACCATTTAAAGAGCGCTTTGATTTCAAAACAAAAAAAAGCCTAGCTGTTCATTTACACAAATATCATTGAAAATGTTGAACCTAACTAGCGGGCTGCCAATGTTTTCCTGAGAGCAATGCAATAGAACTGCATTAGCATGTGCAGCATGGCAGTTTTGTGCAAAACGTGTCTATTTCTCATCTGTCTGCATAGGACCACAGGCCATATCCATTTTAAAGTTCTGCCTGTACATTGCCTGCTTCTTTCCAGAGGTAAATCGGCTGGAAATACATTTGCAGGTATTTTCTGCTCCATTATTTTTGAGAATTTGTTCTGTCTACGGAGTAAAATACTGCCCCTCCCCACCAACCCAACAATAGTTAAATCTCCAGAGGTTTCAGTCGAGAAGGCAATTAGCACGCACAGCCTTCTCTTACAGGCTCTTTGATATCAAGATATTTTTGACTATAAATTGGGAACCCCTATCTTCCTTACAGTGGGTCACAGGAATAATGATGTGTCTCCGACTTGAAAAATTACAGCCGCTCAAAAAATTAATTAAAGTTTGGCAGCCCTTTTCTCTGGTATTGAGAACCCTGGCCCCCTCAACATTTCGGCTGCCTGTCCTCTTACTCCATTACGTATGTTTTATGGTTCTGTCGTTTTCGCGTGACATATTAGGCTCTTTTGTACCCACGCTCGACGCGAAATGAAATACCGGTTCTCCCTGCGCTTCTCGTTTTTTCCATTTTCTCTTTGCGCACGATGTTTTAATAGTAATAAAAAAGATCAACGCGAACATTTATCATCCCATCAAAGACGAACGCGATAAAACGATGTGCAGGAAGTTAGGCGTCCTGACTATTATCGGGACTTGTTTTGCGGCCCTTCGAGAGTTGTAGCCACTTCCTGAGCGGTTCACGGGGCAGGTGTTCCTCGGCAGTCCTTCTCTGTTTTCGGAGAACGCGTTGGCGGGGCGTCGGCGGTGAATCGAGTCGCGCGAAAGCAGCCAGCTGGTCGGCGGTCCGGCGGGGTTGGGACGGCAGAGCTCCCTCGCCGTTCCGTCTGCTTCCGTCGTCTCCGGCGTCGCCAGCCCCCCTACCCCCCCCCCCCCACCCCCCCCGGTCCGCGGGGACCGGCTTACAGCGGCGGGAACGGGCGCCTCCGTCGTCACGGGAACCCGAACCGAAGCTTTATTTATATAGAAAAAAAAAAGAAATCCCCGCCGGGGCGAACGCGGTCGGCCAGACGCGCGGCGAAACGACTGTGACATCACAATGAGAGCCGCTTGAATGGGAGCGTAATGCACATTAAATGCGATCAGATTAAATGGGCTATTTGCGCTCGGAGCGCATCGCAGCCAGCTTCGCCGTGACTCACAATCCATTTGATTCCCCCTCAGCTCTATTTATGTGATATTTTGGATAATGGCTGATATTTAGGTCTTCTTAAGCATTGAAAAGCGCTTTCTGACTGGGTGCGAAAATATATATATTTTTTTTTAAATCCTCCGGGTAATGCGGTTATTGGAATTATCCCAGTGAGGAACGTCTGATGAATGGAAGTCATTATAAAGAAATTCTGAATTCTGGGAATAATTCATACTCTTAGCGATGGATCGATCCCGGAATTAATGAAAGAATGGATTTCCCTCTTAAAAGCGAGCGAGCGCTCTGAGATATGAAATTCGGTCGCGTCTTTTCTTCCCTCCGTTTGTCGAGCGGAAGGAGCGCCCGCCAGACTGAGCGCGCCCCTTTGTGCGCGACGAACGACAAGCGCGCAAACAGCCTAAATAGGAAAGGCGTTTTTGTTTGTCTTTGTTGCTGTCCCGTTCCCCTCCCCCCCCCCGTCCCCTCCCCCGCCCTCCCGCTCCCGAATCTCAAAATAAACAGCCTCTGCGAGATTCGGTAATCTCACACAACAAATGAGCTCTTTTTAAAAAAATAAATACAAGAGCCGTAAACTGTTTAAGTACAAGGGCTGGGAATTTAATACAAATTGACTGTTGAAAATGCGCAAGTGCCAACACACCTGTTCGCGCGCCTTTAAGGCTCGGCTTAATGGGGCGCTTTTGACACACCTCCTGACACACCTGGCTCCCCCGCCACCTCTCCTCTTCCGCAGCTGTTGAAGGCGTCTCTCCTTCTCAGGGTCTCGTGAAACCTGGAGCTGCTGATTAAAATTAGCCAGGGCTAAATCTGGCACGGTAAACAATGAGCGGTAAGTGGTGACATTTATGTAGGTTTTTGAAACAAGCATTTTTCTCCCCTGTCAAGTGTATGAATAAATTGAACAGGAGACACTGCAGTAGCTGGGGTGCGTTATCATTTTCATGCATAGAGGACATGCAGCACATCATATCCTGAAACCCTCCGGGGAAAAAGTAAGAGACAAAAGAATATGCGACGTGACTTTGGTGGCGGAAAGCTGGGAAGTGCTTCACCAATTGCAGAGTGTCTTGCTAGCAGCCGACAGAACAATGCAGGTTGGGATTGGTGGATATTTTCTAATTATACTTCTGGAGTGACTTTGGCTTAGCAGGAAGTAGTATCCACCAGTCACCGTCAGCATTGTTCTAGTGGCTGTTACCAAGGCGCTGCGTGAATGTTAGAGCTCCTCTAGGAAGGTGACATCATGATTGTCCTGTCGCTATTTTATTATCCCCGAAACCCTCCCAGGATTAACTGCAGCGGGGCTGCGAGAGGCGGGCAGTGAGGTCAGTTCCCCTCTGCGCACTCGTTTTCTGTTTCTCTCTTTCCCTCCTCTCTCTTGACTGTGCCTCCCTGCCCCGACTCCACCCAGCTCCCCCGCCCACCCGAGCCCCACAGCCAGGCGTCCGACACACACCCTGTAGCAGTCAGAGTTCAGGGTCAGTTCGGCCGGTTCAGTAAATGAATTGACATTCAGCTACGTGCCTGAATTGAAAAAAAAAAAAAATCCTCTCAGAGCATTACGGGCGTTTTTCAGTTTTGTGAATTGAATTTCAATTAGTTTCCTGAATTGACCGAATTGAAATGGGATTGACCCCCCGGCCCCCGGCAGCAGCCGAAGCCTTTAGTCTCTCTGCGAAGGGCGGATTATTACCCCGCCCCCGGCCCAGTACAGGTTTGATGTACTCCGATCGTAGGGTCGGAGTTTTTGGGGGGTAGGGGGCGTGGCTCTGCCTCCTCCATCGTCAGGCGGGAGTCAGGGGTATGATGTATGCGGCGGGGGAGAAGCCCCCCCCCCGCTCTGCTGATTTTGCAAGGACTCTCCTCTGCCTGGCGTTCGGCGGGCCGCCGGCGAAGACGGCGACGGTGATGAAGACGATGCGGACCTGCCTCCGTCAGCACTTCCCCGCCTCTTCGTCTTCACACCTCGATTATCACCTCCTGTCAGGCAGCCGCCGCCACGCGACATCTGGAGGGAGGGAGGGAGGGAGGGAGAGATGGATAGAGTGCGAGAGAGAAGGAGAGAGAGCAAAATAGAGGGAGAGTGAAGAGAGAGTGAAAAAGAGAGAGAGAGGGTGACAGAAAGAGAAGGAGAAAATGAGAGAGTGAGAGTGAGCGAGAGAAATAGAAGGAGAGAGATAGAGTGAAAGAGAGAGCCGGAGAGAGAGAGAGAAAGCAGAGGGAGCAAAAGAAAGAGAAAGAGAAGGAGAGCGAGCAAAAGAGAGGGAGATGGATAGAGCAGAAGAGAGAGGGAGAGATGGATAGAGCAGAAGAGAGAGGGAGAGATGGATAGAGCAGAAGAGAGAGGGAGAGATGGATAGAGCAGAAGAGAGAGGGAGAGATGGATAGAGTGAGAGTGCCTCGCTTGCCTCCGGCAGTGAGCGGGGGAGGGAAAGGGGAAGAGCTGACCTGTGTGACAAGCTGCACCTGACAAAGACCTTTCCAGCTGGAAACATATCATCGCTCCATTAAACTCGCGTTAGGCACGTTTAAAGCGATAGTTCACTTCATAGGTTTTGTAAAATATTATTTCACATTTAGTGTATCAAGGCAGTTTTTATGTGTCGCGGAGGATATTTTAGTTTTTAGAGACATTTTTGATGACCTAGCAGCTTTACAATAGCAAGCATCGGGCGTTAGGAGTTTTGGGGCCTAAAGCATGGATATAAACTTCAAGTAAACTGCAGAACAGCTTGTGCAGAGATGTTATGCCTTTGGTTGCACATATGTTTATTACCCTATTGTTATTTTAAAAATGTTTGATATTATTTTTGGTTGGAAATGAGTACGCTGCAGTCACGGAACACATTACTGGTATTATTTTAAGAGTTATGAAAATAGATATTTATGTTTATGATTATGAATAAACATGATAAAATGAATCTCTTCATACCTACAGCCTCTGGAAACATAACTTTGCTGTGCAATCTGTTTTGGGGTTGTTTGGAGAAGTGTATTTTCTTGATTTGGATCATAACCCCCTGAATGCTCTATACTTTCCATTGTAAAGCCAGCAGGCCATCATAAAGTTGAAATATGAATAATAACAATCAAAAACTTTAAATATCTAAAATACCCTATATTGAAATGGCATGACACAACCACAACTATTCCTTTAACACTGTGTGTGAGTATCTTTTTTCTTTGTAAGTTCCCTCATACCCTCCGCACCAGTGAAATTGCTGGGTGTCACATGTACATGGAGGGTGTCTTTACAGTATTAAAGATCTTGCTGCCCATTTTGGTAGATACAGACAGAGATGTGCCACGTTGAATCACCTATGGCCTTTGTCCTACTGGCTTAAGGTGGGCTAACCTGGGGGGAAGCCTTTAAAAGTCCTGCCCAGTTCTTGGGTTCCATCTGATGAAGCCTAAAAAGTTGTATCTTTCACTTCAGAGGTAGGAAAATGGCGAGCATTGTTGGGCTGAATGGCCTGTTATTATCATTATGTTATTATGTTTTTATTAAATCAATAATATTTCTACTGGAGGGTTTTCTTTATTCCTTGATTCTATTAGAGGGCCTTCTAAATTCATGATGAGGTTTTTGAGGCACCTTGGCTTTTACTTTGCGAGAGAACAAATAACACAGGCTGGGCTTCAGTCAGCAAGGTTCCTTGTACTGCTGAAATGTCTCCCTTTACTGTTTACCGGGCACTTCCTGGTTGCCAGCTCTCATTTATGAGATACTCCAGTCCTCACTCTCTCTCCTTGAGTGTGCTCTGTGGCTTACCGTGCGGAAAGCAGACCCGCGCTCTCATTGGCTCGTGTGTCGGAGGAGCGCTCGCTAACCCGCCGCCGCGGGTTACCGCTAGCCGAGCAGGGGCGCGGGGGACGCGCCGCGGTCACCCGCCGCGGAAGGAAGAGGAACGGCGGGCCTGTTTTATGTAGATCGGCCTCAACCCGGATCGACCCGCGCGGCTCCGTGGTGGCTCCGTGTTAATCACCCCCCCCCCCCCCCCCCCGCAAAGGCTCTCCGCTTCCAGGCCCATCAATTCACTCCTAATGAGCAGAGCGGGTCCAGGCCTAATATTTCTATGCCACTGCCCCCCATTCCCCCCGCCCCGCCCCCCCCTCTCCCGCCCCTTTTCCGGGCCCTTGCTCGGTAATGGGCTGTGGCGCGCTGCCTCTCCCTGGAGGGCCGCGGTATCGCGGTTGTTCGGGTAACAGCGGGCCCTTATCAGATCCGGGGAGGATGAATCTGTTGACCGTGGAGAGGGGAGCTGGCGTGCGGCTGACCTCTCGGAGCGTCTCCGCGACGTCTCCCCGATGTTCTCGCTGGACGGTTATGGTTCCCAGCCTCCTCTGCGGCGAATGTGCTCGGCGGTGCCGGTTTACTCAACGGTTTATTTTTACTTAGGCCGTTTCCTCTCCTCGCTGTCTTCCTCATTCGGGCTTCCTCTCTTACTCGCTCTTCCTTTTTCCCTTTCTCTTCTGCTTCCGCCTGTCTTCTCACCTCTTCTTCCTTTCGTACTCTCCTCCTCTCACCTGTCTCTGCTTCCTCCCTCTCGCCTCTCCCTGTCTCGTCTCCTCTTCTTCTTCCTCCTTCTTCCTCCCTCTCTCTTCGTGAAAATTCTGAAAACCTCTAATAGCCAAATATGTTAATTTTGCTTTTAAATATGAAGTGAGGAAGTGACAAAATCTACTGTCACTTCTTCATCTCAACAGCACAGCAGGCGTCCAGAACTACAGCTCAAACGGTGTCTTTCAAAGATTATCACGAAAAGAAGAAAGAGCAGTTGTGCTTGTCTCTCACCTGGGAGGGTGGAAAAGAAAGTTGTGTCTGTTTCAGTGCGTGCAACAAGAAGCGCCTCCCCCGTGACTCACTTCTGGCCAATGAGAGATCACTGCGACTCACCGCTGACCAATCAGCGATCAAACGGCAACATAGCGCGGGGCAGGGAGGGGCGGCAGGCGAGCCGAGCCCACCGCAGGTGATTTATGAATACCACATGGGAGAGATCCATGAATAACTTTGCAATGGATGGCATAGGCCGTTTGATGTGCGCGATCCATCACTGGAATAGCGAGCGGGTAAAACAACCCGGGCGACGTGTTTGATGCACATATCCCAGCATGCCTCGCCGTGCCCTGGGGGATAGAAAGCGACGTGTAACGTGGGGATTGCGGGGGGGGAGGGCGAGGGCGAGGGTTGCTTTGAGCACTCATCAATATCCCCGCCGTTACCGGCGGCAAGGCTGATCAGCACGGCTTTACGATATTAAAGTGCCATCCTTCTGTGTCCAACCATTTGTCAACTTAGTTAAGAGGTAGTGACAAATGATCCTTCCGCAGTTTGACTGTTAGAGGTCTATCTCATTTTTTTTCTTCCTTCTCATTCGGTAAGAGTAGTATATTACTCCTGACACTTAAATAGGATTAAGCCATTTGCTGTACTGTACGATTATATCAAGACTTAAAACCCTTCCTGCTGTAGGATTTTGTTTTTTTTTTTGTGCTGGAAAAGATGCTTTCTTGTGGCATTCCATCCTGGTAAAGCAGAGACAATTACATTATATTACATTAGCAGACGACTTTTTTTTTTAAATAGCATTTACACCGCATCTATTTATGCAGCTGAATATACTGAAGGAATGCAGGTTAAGTACCTTGCTCGAGGGTGTCGTTCCCGGGAATAAAGCCTGTCATCTTTAGGTTAGCAGACCAGCTCCTTGCCCATTATGCGCAGTGCGTATGCGCAGTGCGTATGCAGCTTCCTGGTTAAGTGGAGGCATTTGAGGTCCTGCTCAGCGGAGTCTGACCGCTGTTAGAAGGCTTGTGTGGCGGCCGGATTGTTTCTCGTCTTCGCAAATGGCCTAGCGGGAAAGAAGAGTTCGATAGCACTTTACAATGAGGTCACATGACTCGCCGTTAACATTGTAGTTGTTAACTGCTAACTACCGATCAGTTAATCTGTACAGCTTTGTTAATGCATTTGTACATTATTAATTCACGTTAACAACTGCATTAGTTAATGCCAATTCATGTTGGGATTTTTTGTTAATGGTTAACTAATTATAGGTCCGTCCTATGTTTTGCTAATGTATAAATAATCAGGCAGCTAATATATGAATTCATGTATTTTTTCTAGATTTCATGCTCAGTTAATATATTTGTACATCACTAATTTGTGTTAACAACTACATTAGTTAATGCTAATTCACGTGACCTTATTTTAAAGTGTCACCAAGAGTTCCTCGCGACGCGTTCTTGCCACGCGACTGAGGGGGTCGGCCCCCCCGCTTCACTTTATTTCCCCCCGCCGCTCAAACACGCAGACCCTCACCACACGGACGGGCGGGGCGGGGCAGGGCGGGGCGGGGCGGGGCGCTCCGCCGAAGAGGAAGGACGAGAGAAACTCAGCCCCTGCTGCCAATGAGACGTAAGCCCCGCCGGCGCTGGCTCCGCCTCCTTTTAAAACCGTTCATTCGCCTCCTCCTCTGACGGCGAGGGGCTGCCTTCCTCCTCCCCGTCTCCCGCCCTCCTTCCCTCTGCTGTGCTTTTGCGCCGGGCACAGAGAGGCTGTCGCGCGCGGGGGGAGAAACAGGGTCGCCTCCCGCTCCCTCTCCCTCTCTCCTTCTTCCTCCCCCTCTTCCTCCCTCTCTCTCTCCATCGCTCCCTCTCGGTTTCTCCCTCTTCCTCCCTCTCCCTCTCCATCTCTCCCTCCCTCTCTCTCTTCCTCCCTCTCCATCTCCCTCCCTCTCCCTCTTCCTCCCTCTCCCTCTCCATCTCTCCCTCCCTCTCTCTCTTCCTCCCTCTCCCTCCCTCTCCATCTCCCTCTCCCTCCCTCTCTCTCCTCCTCCCTCTCCCTCTCCATCTCTCCCTCCCTCTCCCTCTCCCTCCCTCTCCATCTCCCTCTCCCTCCCTCTCTCTCTTCCTCCCTCTCCATCTCCCTCCCTCTCCCTCTTCCTCCCTCTCCCTCTCTATCTCTCCCTCCCTCTCCCTCTTCCTCCCTCTCCATCTCCCTCTCCCTCCCTCTTCCTCCCTCTCCCTCTCCCTCACTCTCCCTCCCTCTCTCTCTTCCTCCCTCTCCCTCTCCCTCACTCTCCCTCCCTCTCTCTCTTCCTCCCTCTCATCTCCCTCCCTCTTCCTCCTTCTCTGTCTCCCTCTTCCTCCCTCTCCCTCTTCATCTCTCGCTCCCTCTTCTTCTCCCTCTCCCTCTTCATCTCTCGCTCCCTCTTCTTCTCCCTCTCCCTCCCCTTCTCCTTCTTCCTCTCCCTCCCTCTCCCTCTCCCTCTTCCTCCCTCTCCCCCTCCCTCTCGCTCCCTCTCCTGCTCCCTCTCCCCCACCGCTTTGTTTTGTCTGTTCTCCAGGCGAGGCACGCCACTCTCCCGCTCTCCCCCGGCCTGACCCGCTAATTCCTCTTGGCGGGTAATTGCTGTAATCAGGCAGAGCCGCACTGCGAGCGGGCGCGCGCGGCGCGGATGCCGGCGTCCCCGGCGCTCGGAGAGGAGCGTTCGCGCGCGCTACGCGGCTCCTTGCGTCCGCGAGCCCGCTCGCGCGAAAGGCCGCCGCTGCCTTAATGGCGCCGTGAGAACAGCACTGTGGGTAATTACGCCGCTGTAATGGAAAACGCTCGCGTCGGAGTCAAATTGAATAAAATGCTTTGTTGAAATATGAAATTTACCAAAAATTGAAGTTTTCCTTCGGTAGCCTGGCTTGCATGGTAAAGTAATAAAAACAGACGTGTTGATTACGTACAATATGGCACGTGTTATACGGTCTAACAGGCCCTGGCTGACGACTGAAATGGTCTTATGTTACATTGTTATGGCAGGACAGTCAGAAGGACAATACTGTTAATAAGCTATTGTTAGCTTATTAACAGTGTTATTGCGGTTGTTATAAACTTGTTATACCATATTGCACCTCAAGAGCACTGTCTCGGAACATAATTTTTTAGTTATGTCAATGAAAATATATCAATATCACACTGTCAGTGTAACTTGCTGTGTTATTGGCTGGTGGATTCCCTTCATCCTCTCATGTGGCATTAACTAGGAATAAGAACACCCAGCTTGAGTTCTGCCAATAGAAAACAGGCCAAGCTTGGAAACTAAGAGGTGGATTGCAGGGAGCTACTACTCCAGCGTGTGTATGTCTGTGTGTGTGTGTGTATGTCCGTGTGTGTCTGTGTGTCTGTGTGTGTGTGTACGTGTGAGTGTGTATGTGTATGTCTGTGTGTGTGCATGCACGTGTGTGTGTCTGTGTGTGTGTGTGTGTGTATGTCCGTGTGTGTCTGTGTGTGTGGGCGCTTGCATGTGCGCAAAGCGAGTGCAGCCGAATGTAGAATACCAATATGTCAGGCAGTGAGAGTTAGCAGCGCTGCCTGTCACAGGTGGCTGTGCTACAGATGGCTGAAGGCTCGATGCACATTTTAACTCCAGAAAGACCAGCAGCACCTCAGCAGGGCCAAGCGCTTCGCCGCCGTCGCCGCGGCGCCCCGCGCGGTTAGCGGGCGTCCAGACCGACGCCAGGTTCCGGGGCGCTGCAGGAGCCAGGCGGCACGGTACCAAACCCCGGTGCCACTCGCGCGCCGATCCTCAAGCGCGGTAAAGGGTTCCTAGACGGGGCTGCGTTTATTCTTTCATAAACCTGTGTCTATTTCTCAGCGCTCGTGGGGGGAGGAGTTTTGCATTCAGAGAGCAGGAGGCAGATGGGTGTCGCGTTCCGCCGCTCGGCGATGTGCTGAGCTTTTCGCCGGTGTTGTCCTGGGGCCCGGGAGGGTGTTAGCTCGTCCGCGTGGGGCGAGAGCGATCGGACACATGCTAACGGGCTGGAGTCATCAAAGCAGCCCGCTTTGCCACTGTGAACTGCCAGTTTCCTGAAGGCGTGTTAACTGTTATTTATGATCATATATAGCCTTTGGGGGGGGGGGGGGCGGGGGGTGAGATACTCCGCACATCTCTGTGTTGGTGTCCGCAAGCTTTCGCATCCCGATCAGCTGACAAACAGTGCCTCGCGCTCGTCTGAGAGTCCAGACTCATGTGACTGCTGCTGCTGTATGTTATTGTCAGTCATCCTTAATGTGTGTGTGTGTGTGTGCGTGTGTGTGTGTGGGTGTGTTTGTGTGTGTGTGTGTGTGTGTGCGTGTGTGTGTGTGGGTGTGTTTGTGTGTGCGTGTGTGTATGTTTGTGTATGCGCATGTCTTTGTGTGTATATCTGTGTGGGTGTGTGTGTGTGCATGTGTCTGTGTGTGGACAGTATGTGTGTCTGTGTGTGTGTGCATGTGTGCCTGCATGTGTATGTGTGTGTGTGTGTGTGTGTGTGTGTGTCTTTGTGTGTGTATGTCTGCGTGTGTGTGTGTCTGTGTCTGTGTGTGTGTGTGCATGTGTCCGTATGTGTGTATGTCTGTGTATGCGTGTGTTTATGTGTGCGTGTGTCTTTGTGTATGTTTGTCTGTGTGTGTATGTGTGTGTGATTGTGTATGTGTGTATGTGTGTGTGTGTGTGTGATTATGCGTATATGTCTGTGTGTGTGTGTGTGTGTGTGTGTGTGTGTGTGTGACAGCCCTGTCACTTGTTTAATTTCTCTGTCTCTCCTCTGTCTCCCTCATTGTGCTGCTGGCAGTGTGTGTGCTTGATGTAATTAGAGCTCTTGTGGGTGTTTAGGTGCTGCTGCAGATTGTATTTGTCATTCATAAGGGTGGCGAGAGGCTCTCAGATTGAATGCATTAGTCCTGCTGCTGTGACCTGAGCTGAGGGTGACCAGTTGCGTGGCCAGCACTGATAAAACCTTTCCCTGGAGTGTGTGACAAGGGCAGGCAGTTAGCTGGAGAAATTACCTCTGGAAGGCAGGAAGGGAAGAGACAACAGAGCACGCACACACACATACTCACGCACACGCACACATACACACTCATACATGCAAGCACACACACACACACCCAAGCGTGCACACACACACACACACACACTCATACATGCAAACACACACACACACACACACACACACTCATACATGCAAACACACACACACACACACACACACACACATACATGCAAGCACACACACACACCCAAGCGTGCATACACACACACCCAAGCGTGCACACACACACACACACACACTCATACATGCAAACACACACACACACACACACTCATACATGCAAGCACACACACACACACACACACACACACACACATACACTCATATATCCAAGCACACACACACACACAGGTACACACACACACGCATGCACACTTGCACGCACACACACACACAAGCAGAGACTATCTGTGATAGAATCACATCTGAAAAGGCACACTCATGCGCTCAGTAATAGGCCTGTGTGCTCTGAAACGTGCACACATGTAAACAGAGTAGCACGTAATCCGCAGCTCACTTTGTGATTTCTGTGGACGCAATCACATTTGCATATCCTGAGGGAGAACGTAGCAGCGCATCTGCGTGTAATGCAGTTACCCGGGCCGTATGGATGATGGTTTTCTATGTGCTGACGAGTAATCATGGCAAATATGTTTCCCTTCTCTGAACAGCGGGGCCCAAAGAGTGAGTAAACACACTTCAGAATATATGGCAATACGAAAGCTTACAGTGTAAGGAAAAAAAATTGTTACTAGCAGAAGAAGCAAGTAGCGTTTAAAAAGCAATCATGTGCAGTGTATGCAAATACAGCGTATGCTTATTTACTTTACCCCCCCTCTGCCTCTGTTTATGTCCCTCTCTTCTCTCGTTGAAGGAGATAAGTAAGCAATCCTCTTCTCTGGAGAAATATATATTAATTACATTTATGTAGCACTTTTCCAAATGCTCAAAGTGCTTTACAGTGAAGGGGAACTCACAAATTCAGTGCCATTGTCATAGCGTGTCTCCTGTCTGATCTCTGTCCCACTGCGAGGGGCAGAAACAGGCTTCTCCTCACCTCTTCTTCCCGAGGTCTGAGGAACCCCAAAAACGCTCCAGGATGAGCCGAGCAACCGAAAAAAAGAAGTGTAACTCAGAGAGAGGGGAGGTTTGACCGGTCCAGTTTTAAAAGCGTTCCAGTCTCAGAGAGAGGGGAGGTTTGACCGGTCCAGTTTTAAAAGCGTTCCAGTCTCAGAGAGAGGGGAGGTTTGACCGGTCCAGTTTTAAAAGCGTTCCAGTCTCAGAGAGAGGGGAGGTTTGACCGGGGGCAGTTCTAAAGCGTTCCAGTCTCAGAGAGAGGGGAGGTTTGACCGGGGGCAGTTCTAAAAGCGTTCCTGTCTCAGAGAGAGGGGAGGTTTGACCGGGGGCAGTTCTAAAAGCGTTCCTGTCTCAGAGAGAGGGGAGGTTTGACCGGGGGCAGTTCTAAAAGCGTTCCTGTCTCAGAGAGAGGGGAGGTTTGACCGGTCCAGTTTTAAAAGCGTTCCAGTCTCAGAGAGAGGGGAGGTTTGACCGGGGGCAGTTCTAAAAGCGTTCCTGTCTCAGAGAGAGGGGAGGTTTGACCGGGGCAGTTCTAAAAGCGTTCCTGTCTCAGAGAGAGGGGAGGTTTGACCGGGGCAGTTCTGAAAGCGTTCCTGTCTCAGAGAGAGGGGAGGTTTGACCGGGGGCAGTTCTAAAAGCGTTCCAGTCTCAGAGAGAGGGGAGGTTTGACCGGTCCAGTTTTAAAAGCGTTCCAGTCTCAGAGAGAGGGGAGGTTTGACCGGGGGCAGTTCTAAAAGCGTTCCTGTCTCAGAGAGAGGGGAGGTTTGACCGGGGGCAGTTCTAAAAGCGTTCCTGTCTCAGAGAGAGGGGAGGTTTGACCGGGGGCAGTTCTAAAAGCGTTCCTGTCTCAGAGAGAGGGGAGGTTTGACCGGGGGCAGTTCTAAAAGCGTTCCTGTCTCAGAGAGAGGGGAGGTTTGACCGGGGGCAGTTCTAAAAGCGTTCCTGTCTCAGAGAGAGGGGAGGTTTGACCGGGGGCAGTTCTAAAAGTGTTCCTGTCTCAGAGAGAGGGGAGGTTTGACCGGGGCAGTTCTAAAAGCGTTCCTGTCTCAGAGAGAGGGGAGGTTTGACCGGGGGCAGTTCTAAAAGCGTTCCTGTCTCAGAGAGAGGGGAGGTTTGACCGGTTCAGTTCTAAAAGCGTTCCTGTCTCAGAGAGAGGGGAGGTTTGACCGGGGGCAGTTCTAAAAGCGTTCCTGTCTCAGAGAGAGGGGAGGTTTGACCGGTTCAGTTCTAAAAGCGTTCCTGTCTCAGAGAGAGGGGAGGTTTGACCGGGCCAGTTTTAAAAGCGTTCCTGTCTCAGAGAGAGGGGAGGTTTGACCGGGGGCAGTTCTAAAAGCGTTCCTGTCTCAGAGAGAGGGGAGGTTTGACCGGTTCAGTTCTAAAAGCGTTCCTGTCTCAGAGAGAGGGGAGGTTTGACCGGGGGCAGTTCTAAAAGCGTTCCAGTCTCAGAGAGAGGGGAGGTTTGACCGGGGGCAGTTCTAAAAGCGTTCCTGTCTCAGAGAGAGGGGAGGTTTGACCGGGGGCAGTTCTAAAAGCGTTCCTGTCTCAGAGAGAGGGGAGGTTTGACCGGGGGCAGTTCTAAAAGCGTTCCTGTCTCAGAGAGAGGGGAGGTTTGACCGGGGCAGTTCTAAAAGCGTTCCTGTCTCAGAGAGAGGGGAGGTTTGACCGGGGGCAGTTCTAAAAGCGTTCCTGTCTCAGAGAGAGGGGAGGTTTGACCGGGGGCAGTTCTAAAAGCGTTCCTGTCTCAGAGACTGACAGGCGGGGGGGGAAGCTGAGCGGCGGGGTCCGGCCCTTTTGTTAATGTCGTAAATCTGGGAGGCCGGGAACCTTTCGCGCCCTCATTACCAGCTGCCTCGCACCTCAACCCGTGCTTGTCGGGGGTGGGGGGGGAGGGTGTTGGGGTGGAGACACGTCAGGCACAGGCGCGCTTCCCCCGCGGCCCCTTCACCCCTCCCCCTCCGTTATCTCTCCATCCCTCCGTCGGAGGCGAGGCGGAAGTCCTCCGGCTATCAGCCGCACCGCCCCCCTGACTAACGGCTCCCCCCCGGGGCGGGCGAGGGAACAGCGGAGGGCCCCGTTATCGCGCCCGTCGGATCCGCGTTCCCGCCCGGTCGGGGGGGCCGATTGGAGCGACGCCGCGTTTAATTGCAAATCAGCGTCCGGGCTGCCGCTTGTGCGCGGACGATGTGACGAGGGGGGCGTCGGGCCTTCAAAAGTTTCTGATTAAAAACATCAGAGGCCTGTCTCATGCAGATAAGCGCGTTTCTCCTCACTCCGCGGCGCGACGTTTTTTAAAAACTCTTCTCGAACGCTTTCACGGGCTTCTCCGAGCTTCCTTTATTAGCCGGGAATGTAAAGTGCTGGGGTCGGGGGGGTCAATTTCATTTCAATTCGGTCGGTTTAGAAAAATGAGTTGAGATTCCATTCAGGAATTACGAAGAATGCCTCTAATGTTCCACGAGGAGTTTTAAAACTCGTGAATTGAATTCCGGTTCATTTCCCAAACTGATTGATTCGAAATGGAATTGACCCGCAACTCTAGTCAGTACATCATCGCCATAGTAACATAAATATAAACACACTGACGGCGACACCCTTCACTGCGAAGATAAGTAAACATGTCAGGTCAGATTTAATGGAACCCTGGCTGTTCTCCAAAAATGAACATAAAATAATAGCAGTAAGTTGGCTTCCGATGCTGGCGGTGTACCCTGCATAATTGTTTCCCGTATTGAAGGCACAGAGGGCATTTCTGTGCAGTATTTCTGGCTAAACTGAGGGATAGGATGTGAAGTGTAGCTCTGAAGCTAGTTAATGCTAGACATGCAGATATATAGACATGGGTGGGTCTTTTTTTGGCAATAGGCTGGGCTATTACGGAAAAATGTCTGCTAGCCCAGCTGAAATGTTACTCGCTATTTTTAAATCCATAACCATCCATGATTAATATTAATCTCGTCACATTCACAACATGCACGGTACATTCTCCTTTGAGTAAAATTTTCTTGAATAATACTACACATAGAACAACAAAATGTATTTGTCCATTACAGATCAAGGCTACATTGAGAGAACAATCGCGAGTGAAAGTGTTAACTCAACACTATCCCAACAAGTACAAAATCAGTAGCTAGAAGAGGCAGCATATGCAAAAAAAGTAATATATTTTGAATGAACAATTCATACATCAGGTTTTCACTGCTGAAATTAATCAACTTAGGCAATTTACAAATTAAACAAAGTAATGTCTATAATTTACAATTTCTAATTAATTCTATTGAATCTAATTCAATAAATAAAATTGCTTATCAATAGCAATTTTCACAATTTATGGGGAAAATGTCCACTCGCACCAGTGCTCCTAAATTATATTTTATATTTGCATTTTCCAAATTCTTGGACCATATGCAAGCAAAACACTGTACTAATGTACATAGTAAGCATAGCAAGACAGTTTGTGCATAGCCAGTTCCTACACGTTACCCAGTCTTGTTTCCATGTACTTTTTAGGATGAATTGTTTTTGGGTTGATGTGGTGGGAGTATTTCTTATTTCTTGCATTTATCAGCTTAATGTTATTACTGACACAATCGAGAAGAGCGGATGACAGTCTTGCGTGAGTCTTGCCTCTACATTCGCGCTACAGGCCAGTGCTGAGTGCCGATTGGCTCTCCGAGGCCAAGCCCTTCAAATTGATTGGCTGACCGGGAAGCCCAGGGGGAAAGCGGGCCAGGAAGAGCCTGCCTGACACACCACGGCACTGAAATTTAAGGTGGCACCACAGGCACACATTAACACAAAAAGACAATGAGAGATCAATGCACAGTTTATCATGATTTTGTGTTTGTAGTCCATTGTGCACTTTTTAAATTGCCACTCACCCGGTGGGCTGTGCCCTCTTCTTGGCACTCACCCTTTGACTAAATCACTCACCTCGGGCGTGCGGGCAGCCTTAGTGTCTGCACGAGAGTGAAATGCACATATCGAAGAAGTCAGTCAGGGCCTGATTATAAAAGAACTATTAAACTGGCAGAAGCACACCGGTAGTGCTTCTAACTCTATTAGTATGCATTTTATCCCTGTTGGACTCATATAAACACTATTAGAGGTGACGTGAGGCTGTTATTGATTTAGCAGGAGGAATCTCGGTGTGCAGGTGCTGATTGCTGAGTGTGTGTAATGGCCACAATGAGAGATGATGCGGGTGTCTCAGAGTTGCTGTATGATCTGTGTTTGCTGGGCTCGTGTGTCTGTGCGTTAGCCTGGGTATCAGCTCTGCTATACTCAGGCTAGGTGGGTTCAAGGCGTGTGGTGCCATGACGCTGTTATCTCCTCGGGAGACCTTTGTTTGATACACATTTCACACTGAGAGCAGACTAGAGATTCCGCAAAGCACTGTGTGTGATTGTGTGTGTGTGTCTGTGTTTGTGTCTATGTGACTGTGTGTCTGGGTAGGGGAGAGTTGGCATGTCTGTATGTGTGTGTGTGTGTCTGTGTGTCTGTGTAGAACAGACATTTGGTATGTTTGAGTGTGTGTGTGTGTGTGCGTGTGTGTGGGTGTCTGTGTGTGTGTCTATGTGACTGTGTGTGTCTGGGTAGCGGAGAGTTGGCATGTCTGTGTGTGTGTGTGTGTGTGTGTAAAAGAGAGAGAGAGTTGGTGTGTGTGTATGAGTGCATGTGTGCGTTTGTGTGCATGTGTGACAGATGTGTTTTTGATCCTCTGTGTTTCTGTAGGAGATTTTGGGTCTGGGACTGGTACTCAACAGGACCAAGAGGTCCCTGCTGGTCCCCCCGATGTTCGTACCTGAAAACCAGAGGGCCCCGTTCCCAAAATTCATTGGCATGGTGAGTGTCCCTGTGTGCTCAGACTCACCTTTCCCCATGGTAGCATCGCCTGTGTGACAATACTGCATTGTGTAGAGCCTGACCCACTAGAACACAGACATTGATATCATTATCTTTCAGTGAATGATATTGCTGTGTGTGTGTGTGTGTGTGTGTGTGTGCATGTTGGCTTGTGTGTGTGTGAGTGTGTGCGATCTTACGTTTGTTACCCCCCCCCCACTCAAGTGACTAATCGAGCTACAGCATGCAGCGGCGAATGTATGGTACCTGCCACACATGTCTGTCTGTCTGTCTGTCTGTCTGTCTGTCTGTTCGTCTGTCTCTAAAATCACATGGTTGTAAGTAGACATTTGCATATTACGCCTCTCTATACTGGGGGATTACATTGTGCCAGATTGAACCATGAGTAGAGCTGAGTCTAGTCATAGAGGCTGGGGTCTTTGTTTTGGGACAGGCTGCTGTAAATTATATTTGTCTATGTCTGTAAACAAGCCATTGAAAACTCAAGGTCCTGCACGACAGTGTCATCTGGTCTTTGTTGTGTTTAAAGAACACCTCATTCACATTGTTGCTTGGCTAAAGATTTCACACACATGGTTTCAGAGATCTAAACAGGTATATGATTGAAACACAACCACAGAAACCTGCTGACGCCGCAGCCCTCCGAGAATGCGGTTTGAGAACCCTTCTGTGAACAGCGCAGATAATATTCACCGATATCCCTAAACAATTGATAGTGGTCAACCAAAATTAAGCGGTGAAATGTTGGCCCTGCCAAAGGAGAAAAGTCTAAACAGGATTCATTCATTCTGACAAATAAACCCACCCTCCCTTGATTGCTGGTAGGAACGCTCCGCATTCCCTGCTTGTTTTTGACTCCGGCGTCATTATTTTTTCCCATCATGCCTTTTGCGGCTGATCTGGCTTCGGCCTGGTTTTGGGTTCAGCGGAGCTTGGAAAATTGGGAGGGAAAATGCAGGCGGTCTCCTCCCCCTGTGCGAGAGCATCCGGCCGCGTGTGATTCGCACCGCCGGCTGTTCCAGACGTGAGCAGATGCTCCGCGTTCCACATCCTGTCCGGTCGGCCATTTGGGAGGGGTCTCTGAGGCTCCGCCCCCGCCCCTGAACCAGGTTTCAGATGGCCGGTCTCTCCCGAGCCAAGGTTCAGAGCCAATGTACAGTAGGTCCTGCGGAGTGAATGCAATGCCCATCTTCTCCTCGTCCGGGATCAGAATCTCCCCTGATTGCCTTCTCCTCCTCTGGTCTGCATGTGCAATGTGCAGTGTGACCCCCCCCCCCCCCCCCCCAGTTCAAGAAATTGCAATCACCACCACCCCTCAGTTCTTTATTTTTTTACATACCCTTTTTACCTTACGGTGGGAGTCCCCTGCATGCCTTTGTGCCAGGGTCAGCAACAGTTGAAAGCCCCTGTTTCAGAGGGTTAGTCCCCCCTCCTCCCTCCCCGCCCCCAAATGTAGTTTCAGAGGAGGGTTCCACAACCCCAGTACCAAAGGATCCATCTCCACCCCTAACACAAATTTCATAGGGTTAGCGTCTACCTCAGAGGGCAGTTAATACCAGATCCATGTCCACCCTTGAGCCCAGTTTCGTCTCCAGGGTTTGTCTCCACGCCTAATCCCGGTTTCTAACGATGCACCTCCACCCCTGAGCCCAATTTCAGAAAGTTTGACTTCACCCTTGAGCCAAGCTTCAGAGAGATGATCTACAATCTAAGCGGGGTCTTAGACAGTGGCTGACACACTTCACTAAAAGTATGAATATTTATTAGCATATAAGTACATCTCTGGAGCCAAACATCTACCACTGGAGATTCCTAGCAGAACTCCATCCATAGCTGGGCTACCAGGCTTCGCTGAGTACATTTAATGTTCGAGCACCCTAATGTATTTGAATGCAGTGGAGGGTGTTCACTCCACTGAAAAGACTGCACTGAAGAACTATGGCCTGCAAAATGAGGCCTCTGAAATAAAACATCACACACTGCCATCTACACATAATGTGTAATTGTACACCGGAGAGCCTTGCTTCAGTACTGCAGCTTCTTGACTTTTTTCTTCATCATTTCTTCTCATTTTTTCATTTCTGGTGATTTTTAGCGTTCCCATGTTCCGCAGTGCTTTTCCAGGGATGCTGGGCTTCTTGCACTTGTCCTCGTACTGTAGGTTCATTCTGACCAATGAGGCATCGAGGTTATGTCGCAGGACAGGAAGTTTGAGACTGGGCAGAGTTGGTCATATTGTGACATCACAGAGTAGGTGATGTCTCAATATGACACTTTCATCTCATGACAAACCTGTAGAGGACTGAACTTACACTCTCAAGAATTTTCCATTCTCTTTTTTAGGTTTTGATTTAACAAACTGAAATCCAAGACTTTTTTTATTTTTTTTCTCCCTCTTGAATCTCCCAGAAGTTGAGATGAAATGCAGACATTGGTGTGACTGGCTCTGCAATCTCCAACATGTCATCCCTCTTCTCTCCTTCTTGCTGTTCTTATGTTAAGGCCGAGCTGTCTGGATAATCACCGTCTCACCTTCAGACTCATGGCACATACTTATTAGAGCTGGCAGAAACTTTCCGGACTGCACTTTTTAGTACAGGTTTAAACTTTAGATTGACAACATCCTGAATGTTCTCAATTTTTCCTTCAGTACTGCATCATTATTGGAGAGAAACCGGGTGAGGGCGGAACTTATGATTGGCAAGTGGTTTGCCAGAGCATTCAAATTACAATCATAGACATTACTTCCATTTATATGTTATCCTTTATATGTGGTAAAAGCTGCTGTACTCCTTCTTTGGACAGGCTGAGTTTAAGGCAAATCAAATCAGATCTTTAAATAAATCTTTCAACAGATCTGGAGGAAATGTATCAGCGGGATGCATACAGTAGGTACCACAGATCTGCATGTGTATCTACGGAGACAGAGTGAGATGGCACACTATACAGGATGGTACACTCATTCTATCACACTTTCTCTCCCTCTTACACACGCACACGCACACACAGACGCAAACACTAGTGTGAATACACGCAAGCGCACAAACACGCACACATGCACACGCACACAGACACACACCACACACACAGACACACACGTGCACACAGACACACAAACACTGATGCACACGTGCGGATACATGCACACGCACTCAGACACATACACACAGACACACACACGCAGGCCCACAGGCACACAGGCACACATGCACGCACACACCCGCAGACCCCCCCGCAGTCTTCTTTTTCGCTCACACCCCCCAGGCACGGCTCTGGGTGACGGCTACGCACTCTCCTGCTCTTCATCCCTGTAACACGGGGCCTGCACAGGGACCGGCCGCTCATTCCGTACAGGCTCTTTCTGAGAGCACGCGCTGGATTAGGACCGAGCACGGGAACTGGCCTGCTTCATTTAGCTTAGCGGGCAGAGCTCCAGAAGCTGCACGGTTAAAAGTTTTCGCTCCCGTCACGCCCCCCCCCCCTCCCTTTCCCCTTCCTCGTCCACGATAAGCCCCACACGGAGGCGCGGGATAAAGCATGTTATTTTATTTGACGGCCGCTTTACATGGGAAAGCGAGCGAAATGGATTTTCCACACGGATAAACTTCCCGCCCTCGTGCAGGTCAGGACGAGTGTGCGGCATCTGCTCTATTTTCATGATTTCATTCCCTCCCCCCTCCCTCTGAGGATGAGGTGCATAAAAAAAGGCAGATATGAAATTGCTTCAGCGTTACCCATTCAGCTCCCCCCAGAGGAAGGTTCCGGAGCTCCATCCAGCCTTCCGCAATCCTCTCTCTTCCTGGTTTCCATGGAGCCCCACTGACGGGGAGGCTGACCCACCCAGCCTGACTTAGAGAGTGGAGTCACATGTCCAACTGAGTCAGCCGGCAACCACACACAGAGACTCACATGCACTCACACACACACACACACACTCATGCACACGTACACCCACACACACACACACACACACTCAGGCACATACACAAACACACACACTCACACACGCACATGCAAACACATGCACTCACACACACACACACACACACACACGCACACACATGCACTCATAACCAAACACACATACACATGCACACATGCACTCATACAAACACTCACGCATGCATGTACACACGTGCACTCATACACATACACACTCTCACGCAATTACAAACGCACATACACACACATGCATTCATACACGCACACTCACACACACACACTTGCACACATGTACACACACGCACACACGCACAAACAGGTGCGTGCACGCATGCACATGTGCACGCACACACACACTCACACACACACATGCACACATACACACACGCACACACGCACAAACAGGTGCGTGCACGCATGCACACACACACACACACACACACACACACACACATACAGGTGTGTGCACACATACACAAGCACACACACACACACAGGAACACGTTCTTGCCCTTGGTGAGTCTGTGGACATGGCTCCTGCTGCAGTTATCTCTCTCTCTGTTGTGTCTCTGGTGTAATGTGCGCTGCTATCTGCTCCTGGGCTAATCCCATTAGCCTTCCAGCAGGGCTGTGAAACGGGCATGATCTCTCCAGCCTCCCTGGGGTCCGTGCCTCCTCAGCAGGGAGAGAAGGGACACTCCCCTTGTCTCTGTTCATTTCCGCTTATTTTTATCACTGCTTATACTTTTAACTCCATGTTTGGAATATGCAACCCTTTATAAGGCGTAAAGCCCAGTTCAGACCAAAGATTTTCGACATGACAAACTGGTGACTTTCTGGAAAATTCTAAAACTCTTCAACTGCGATTAGACGAGTTGAATCGCCTGCCACGGCAAGTCCCGGCATCAGACATTGCGAGACGGGTAGTTCACACCGCTGCAACTCCTCTTTGCAACATCCTAAAACGCTTTTGTCGCATCAAAAATCCTTGGTCTGGGCTTAGGATCACAAATACTTGATTCGAACTGGACATTCTAATTCTGATGTAACACTCACTACTGGCAAACTGAAAGCAATGAAGTTCTAGAACGCTAACTTAGAATGTTGAAAAAAAAAATCCAAAAAAAAAAAAAAAAACCTACTCTTCAAAGGCATAATTTCATGCTGTGAGCCTGCAGCATCATTGTAACATTCTTTAGTCAGGGCCTGTGCAGTTTCAGAGCACCCAGACAAGACTCTGCTCCCTTTGAAGTGCTGCCAGGATTTTACATTACATTAAAGCATTTAGCTGCACCTTCATCCAGAACTATTTCTGAGGTGAGCTTTACTTTTTTTGCATAAGATCCACTGGATATTTACCAAAGAAACTCAGGCTAATTGCCTTGCTAAGTGATACAACGGCAGTGGCCCACTTGGGAGCAGAACCTGCATCCGAGTAACTTCACAAGCCCAGCTCCCTGACCGACTGGTGGGTGTGTGTATGCGGGTGCCTGCGCATGAACAAGAGAGAAATAATTACACTGCGCATCCCACAAAGACTACCTGTTCATTCTCTTGGATGACAGGGGCCTACCTGTACAAGGCCACCGTCGTAGAACAAAGATGTAAGGTGAATTGGAACACGGATGGGTAAAATATAGAGGCGGATTATGTGGGGGAATTACGCAGTGATGGCAGAGGGAGTGGGTTGGGTTGGGTTTGGTGCCATGTAGCGCCTTTCTGAAGTGTGAATTTCCTCTGAGTTAGGAAGCGGAGTTAGGAGGCATTCCAAAAGCAGAACTCACCGTTCTGCATGTGGACAGGGATGTGAGGGGGAGAGCAGAGAGCGTCGAAAGAGCAGCACCGCCTCCAAATTTCTCCAACAAACAAACAAAGGGACCGGAAAGCTACGTTCGGTTAGCCTTGTAATTAAAAGGTTTTTTCTGGCAGTGTTGGCGCCTGGGGCCTATTCATTGAGTGTAATTTGTGGTGTTAACGTTCATTTCATTATGGATGAAGTGGAAGGCTTTGTAGTTCCTTTCTTTCTTCCTTTCTTCTTTTCTTTCTTTCTTTCTTTCTTTCTGTGCTACAACTTCGAATCTAATATGCGGCTTACGGTAGTCCACAAAGCGAGAATTAATTTATCGCATTTTGTTCAGTGGAAGCCTGGAGAAGTGGTAAAGGGTGAGAAGCAGTCCAGATCTCCAGAGATCCCACATGAACGTGCCACTGATCCCAGCCACCATACTGGGATTAATTATAATTACCCTGGTTTCCATGGGTGGGTGGGGGGGTGTCAGTAAATCCTACCTTGGTCTAGGGGCAGTGAAATAAAGAGCTAGTGGGAGAGGGGTAGTCTTGACAGAAACCTCATTCTTTGTGTGCATGCAAGTCTCCATAACTCACAACAATCAATCAATGCGTTTTCTTTTCTTTGCATTTGATAATTGGGTGCGAGCCGCCGAGCCATCGAGTCTTCCAAGCCACGCCCCCTCACCGTTATGCCACGCCCCCTCATCGTTCTCCATCGCCCTCCCGCATTGAGTCAATCCCGCAGCAGCTCGGCCAATAAGACGGCTAATATAACGCACGCAGGGAGAGAGCCGTCGGCCGCCGTGAGGAGAGATGGGAGAGGGGGAGAGCTGAAGGCTGACGGATGACGGGAACAGAGCGCCATGAAAGAGAGCAGGGGATAGAGAGAGAGAGAGAACGAGAGAGCCAAGCGGAGACGGAGGGAAGCTCGAGATTGATCCGGCGCTGGCGACAGACACGGTTTGGGTAAAAACGAAAAAAAAAAACAGCTGGCTGGTTTTCAGCTTGCATGCTTCTTATTAAAATAAAAAACAAAAAAAGGTGTTATTGAATTTCACGCTGTTTCGGCATCCGAGAACAAAGACGAGCGGCCAGGGGCTGGCGGGGGGGGGGGGGGGGGTAAATTTATTTGGACGCGCACCACTGACCACCGGCCACACGCAGTGCCAAAGAGCCCCCCCCCCAACCCCCCGTCGACTGCACTCACCCGTAGAGCCCGCGGGCTTCGCCCCGAACGAAAGAGCGCGAAATTTCCCCCGGCGCGGAACGCACGCTTAAATCGCAGGACACCGCGGCGGACAGGACGCCAGAGGGGGCCCCGGGGAGGCAGGAGGGGCGGACGAGACTTCCCAAAACCCAAACGCGCGAGCCGCCGTCTTACGCTCAGCGACGAGGAAAACAATCGACGTGTCCCATCGCGAGGTGGGCGGACTGTACCGTCAGCCGGCGCACCGAAAAACCAGCATGCGCTGCAGTCCTCCACAGGGCCTCCATTTCGTGGGTCCATTTCCCCCTGGTCACTGATGTGTGCTGACCGAAGCACATCACCTGATGACCTGAAGGGGGTGCGTTAGTGTTCAGAAATTTTTCAAAAAGGGAGCATATGTGCTCCTCGGAAAAAACAATGTCATGGCGGAGCCCTGCTCCTGGACGGGAACCCGTGGCCCGGGTCCGACGGGGAGCTCCGACACGCCGCGCGCCGTATGCGCGGGGCGCTCGGTCGATGGCGGCGGCGCCGACGCCAGCGATATTCACGGCCCGGGGGTTCCGTCTCCGCCGCTCCTGCCAACTGCCGGCCGGTTGCCAAGCCGACGGGTGAAAAAAGTGCTTTGACAGAGGCTCCTCGGTCTGCGGTGTGACGGACAGGAAGGCCCGCGGTGGGGGGGGGAGGGGGGTTTGAAGGACAGTGCCTGTGTCTGCCAGCTGGCTGCTGCCTTATCCTCTCCGTTTGGGCTGGCCCTATCACAAGGCCCCCTCTTTATTAATAATGAAATGCAATGTAGAATGGCACCATAATAATGACAAGACCAGGTCAAAACCTAGTATATGGCTGGACCAAACCGGCCGACCAATGGTGTAACTTCATCACTCACTCACTCAGTCAGAGACATTCGCGTTTATAGGGCTGGCCCTGCTGTTGCGGTCCAGCCAATAATAACAATAATAATAATAATAATAATAATAATAATAATAATAATCCATCCATTATCAAACCCTCTTATTCACGCTTGGGATGGGGGTGGGAGGAGGAGGAGGGGTTTGAGCGCAGCCTACCCAGCATGCACTGGGTGAGAGGCAGGAACACACCCATGGACATGTTGTCAGTCCAACACTGGGCAACAATAATGGCAATAATAATCCCTCTAGCATCGCGCGGAAGTGCATTTAGCGACGTGAAAAGCTTTGGCGAGCGGCAGAGTCATTGAGCGATCAGCGTCACGCCCGACAGATGCAACGGTCGCATCGATCAGCGGCGTCGCGGAGAGCCGATATTTCCCTCGTTATCGTTCGCTTTCCTGGTCCCTCCCCCGCTCCGGTCTCTCCGGCTCGGCCGCCTGATAATCTCAGCCCCCCCGCCGCGCGGCCCGGCCGCCGCTCGCACGCGCACTTAAAGAGAGGGGCGGAGAGGAGCGGGCCTGATAAGAGAGCGGCTGCCGCACCTTATCTGCTCAGTTATGAACGCTCCAGGGCGGCGGCGGCGGCGGGGGGGGGGGTTAACTGGTTAGCTTCCGGCCGCCGTTGTGCGATTGCCGTCGGGCTGTCGCGTTAGCCGTCGTGTCGTTCGATCGCGTCGCGCGCGGCAGCTCGGGGTAAGAGGTAGACGCGCAATCAGAGGAGCTAACTGCGGTGGCCGTTCCCCCCCCCCCCCCCCCCCCCCCACGCCGTCTGGTCAGATTGGACGTCTCTTTCTTTCTACCTCTCTCTCCACCGCTCTCATTTGATTTTATTTATCCTTTATCCTTTAAACGGGCCAAGAAAGCGACGTATATGAATTCAACTGCACAAGCGTACACGAGAGAGGATTAAAGTGACAATGCGGTGAAACAAGCGATGTTAGAACAGGTCCTCGAGCCCTAGTCTGTCATGCATGACAACAGGTGCGCTACGGTTGTTCAGTCACCGTTCTCAAAACGAAAGCTCTGAACGCTCGCTCTCACTCATTCCCTCTCTGTCTCTTTCTTCATTTTAATATGCCGTATTGGCTTTATTTGCATACACAGTCAATATTGCCAAAGCATTCCGTGCAAATAGCTTTAGACGGAAAGAGAAACAACGGCAACAAGTACGGCAAACAAACAAAAAACACTGTAATAGCGTTGAGGGTAACAGTACGTATAAGCCCCTCAGTTGCAGGCTGAAACAAATTGCTCTAGGAACGGTATCTCTCTGCCTCTCTCTCTTTCCCTCCACCTCTCTCTCTCTCCATCTCACTCATTCACTCTCTCTCTCTTCCTCTTTCCCCCTGTTTTTTTTGTTCTCTCTCTCGGCCCTCCTCATTTGAGGGTGCCCTTTCCCTCTTAATTACTGCGAGGCGCGCCCCCCTCGCCGGCTCCGCTGATCGACGTTAGGGCCAGCGGCTCCGACCTCATTGCGACGACCGCAGGTGCCACCCGGGGCGCGGCGACCGCCCGGAACGACGAGCCCCATGAAAAACGGGCATCCCGGCGCCGGCCGGGTTATGAGTAACGTCCGCCAGACGGCCAGGGGTCCCCGGGGAGACAGCGAAGGAGCCGGCGCCCACTCGAGAGAGAGAGAGAGAGAGAGAGAGAGAGAGAGAGAGAGAGAAAGAGAGAGAGGGAGAGAGAGAGAGAGAGAGAGAGAGAGGGAGAGAGAGAGAGGGAGATTGAGAGAGAGAGAGAGAGAGAGAGAGAGAGAGGGAGAGAGAGAGAGAGAGGGAGAGAGAGAGAGAGAGAGATTGAGAGAGAGAGAGAGAGAGAGAGAGAGAGATTTTTTGATTTTAAAAACCCTTTTATTGGGACATTTTCCAAACACAGAAAATTACCATACTTCAAAATAAAAACAATAGACAAGGAACATAAAGAGAAAGACTATCAAAAAACTAACCACAGGCAGAAAAGAAAGAGAGAGAGAGAGAGAGAGAGAGGGAGAGAGAGAGAGAGAGCCGCGGTTTGTCTCGCCGTGACCCCGGGGAACGGCGCGGGCTGGAGAGCCGCCGCGCGGGAGAGCGCCGTGGGGCCGTCCTGCGCAGCCGGCTAAAGGGAACCAGGGGAGGCCGCCTGCGAGCTTCCTCATCTCAGCGCCGCCGCGCGCCGTCCGTCTCAGAACCATCGCCGCTTAAACTCCGACCGAGCGTCCGATCAGACGCAGGCTGCTCTCCCACATTGCGTGTTACGCCGGGGCCCAGGTTTATAGCGCAGATGGGCTGCAGCTGCTTTCCCGCTGCGGAGGCGGCCGCTGCAAGGTTGCAACGCGTACGGTACGTCGCGGTTAGCCTACGGCAGGTCGCAACGGCTCAGAGTTGCTATTAGGATGCGATTTGCAGGGATTGCATCACTCTGGGGCTTTGCTCGTGAAACGTAGTTAAATCTGTTCATGCACATGCGTACCTGGGGGAGAACGTGCTAAAAAGGGTGGAGAATTTGTAAAATTAGGCAAATTAAATATCAGCTGTAATTCACCGGAGCGTGAGTTAATTACAACTCCCCCGTTCGTGTGTGGGTTTTGAAAACTCCTATATAAATATATATGCGCCAACATAAAAAGAAACAAAGATCAAACTCCCTGCTCTGGCGGAGTTGCTTTGAAGTTTACATTTTCTTATGTCTGAATCTTTTCAGATAGAGCTGCAGGAATTTCACAATCTGTGGTTTATAATGTGACCACCGTGCTGGGTGATTACTTTTTCTACTTATCACTGGTAATTTATTTTTGCGTATAATAGGAAAATTATATTTCCATTATTGAAAATTGAAACTTTTATTGAGTAGTCTGTCATTAGCTAACAGTTAGAATGAAGACACAGCCCTCAATTTGGCCCATTTCTTATTCATGCGGTTGGAATGAATTGATCTTAAGTAAAATTTTATCCTCAGATGCTCTTTTTCAGCCATGTCTGTTCCTCTTTGCCTTCGTTTTTCAGGGATTTGTAGTGTTAATATTCTTTCCTCCACTTGTGTTTTTTTCAGGGCACCTTTTATTTACATCATCTACTTTTTGTTTCATTATACTAAACAAATGACTTTTCTTATGTGCGGTGTTTCTCCCCTCTTCATTGGTGTTCCTGTGCTTTAACATGGCAGTGCTGTGCCTCATTGATCATTACCTCAATGCATAAGCCAACGGTTTACGTTCACTGTGGCATTTGAGCAAGCCGTACCTGACTGCATCCCCAGCTTCATTTCTTTTTGCCTTAATTTACGACTTAAACTTTTAAAAAAAAAAACTTTGGCCCTAAATCCAACTTTTTAAATGAGTGCACAGCAGATTGCACAATATTTCTGCGTGGTTGCGCATGGTGTAATGCGGAATTGCATTTCACAAGAACTCCAATCAACACCGTTTGCGCCTTCAGGTCCTATTACGTCTGTCGCAGCGGTGTGCGCATGTTCTCTGTGCTCCGGTGAAGTGTAGAAGAGGGTGTTTTATGGGTGGAAGGGGCGAGCGGCGACGCTCGTCAGCAGAAGGAACATGGTTCCCTTCGTTGTGAGGCCTGTGGCAATGAGATGTGAAGTAAGTGGGCGATGCTCTCCCCCCAGAATACATCAGATGTTGCGTCGGTAGTGGGGGGGGGGGGGTGGGGGGTTCATAGGACCTGGGGGCTGCACTGGGGAGGGCTGGCTGACAGCCGGCCCCCTCGTCGCAGACCCATCGCCGTGGCGATGCGGCGAACGACCCCGCCCCCGCACGCACGCTCGCTCGATAGCTCCGAGCTCCCCGCCGCAGCCGCGTCGCCTTTCTGACGCGCGTTCGTCCTCGCGCTCCGTAGGCTCCCCCGAAGAGCCGACCGGCGGCGCTCCTGAGAAGGCGCTTCGCTCCGCAGGAGCCGATGCTAACGCTGCCTCTGGCTCTGGCTCTGGCTCTGGCTCGGTTAGCGCGCCGCCCCGCGCAACTGTTTACACTCAGCAGGGGCTCGCTGATAAACGAGCCGTTTCACTTCCGAAACTCCCCTTCCCCTTCTTAAATGCGCCGGGTGCATTGTAGGTGTGAAATCAATAATAAAGGCGGGGATGTAAAGATGTGGTACGGAGTGCGGTTTGACCCAGTTCTGCGCAAAAGAGCGACGCTCCTAAAATAGCCCGATCCGGGGCGCTCTCAGCCCTCAGACGACACAAGAGCCTCCTCAAGAGGAAAGAGAGGCATTCTGGGAAAGGGGGAGGGAAAAGGCGGGGAGGGGGAGGAGTAGGAGGAGGAGGAGGAGGGTGATTGGGCGGGCTCCTGCCAATTGTGTCTGACCGCAGGCGTATAGGCGGGACCTCAGGCAAGCCTAGGGCACAGAACGGAAGGCAGGAGTGCAAAAGCAGCACCTCAGAGATGAGTCTCATAATACACACTGTGCATCACGTTCCACCTCAGATGCAGCTGGAACATGGAACAGTGCGAGCTTTTTGCCAACTGGCTCAGATGCAGTTTTCTTTTTAAGTACCCCTCCAGATGTACTTTAAAATCTTAAAACATATTCTATATTGAATAATAATGTGTTCAATAATGAGATTTTTCCACCAACAAAATGTTCGAAAACTACTGAAAATGGCTTTGTAGCACCTCGTTGTAGCACCTCTACACCTTTACCCTCATTGAGAATGCCAGAGTATGAATTTGCAAATTGGCTACACTTGCTGTTGTAGGCACGGCATCAGATTCAAAATCAATTTCTTTGCAATACCCATCGACTTCTGCAAGAGGTTCTGGAAGCAGTCATCTGTAAAATGTGCACTACAGACACATTTTGTATTCCTTCTATGCTGGCAGGTATATTTTTTATAAACAAATTCTACACATTTTTTGTTTTTGATTGGGCTCCTTTTGTAATGAGTGGAATAAAGTTCCTACCTCGGGATTGCATCCTAAAACTGTAGTCAACACAACAACTGTCACAACAATGTCACTAACTGGTCAGCATTATGTGCTCTAACATTTCTGTTTACCACATCACTCTCCTGTAATTTTCATATCTTTGCATGGTGGGCCATGATATGTTTGATATATTTGTGATGTCACAAGTTTTTACGTGCATGTTTCTCAGGTTTTAGGGAAGTATAGAGAAGCTCTCAGTCTCAGTGGAAGAATGTGAAAAAGGCATGAAAATCAATCTGTATGGCCAAAGTCATGCTTCCGAGAGGAGTCAACTATTAAAAAACATGTTTTTGAGTGGAGGGGGACTTTTATATTATAGTGATATTCCCACATTACTTTTAAGTGCTGTAAAAAAAATTTAAAAAACACATTTTTTGGCATTATTTTGTGCTTTGGTACTGTCTTTATCAATTTCCAGAGAAGACACAGGGGGTCCGTTTCTTTGATGTCCCCCAGACTTAATTTCTCCTTTGTTACCCAGCAAATGCTTACAAAAGTACACAGTACACCATTCTTCACAAATGCCAGGACATTGATTGTTATAAATGAGTTCAAGTGTGTATATGTGTGTGTGTGCTTGCATGTGTGGCATGCATATTTTTGTTCCGCATTGCTGTGTGTGAGCGCTTGTGCATGCATGTCATATATTTCTGCGAGTGTGTATGCCAGTATATGTATGTATTCTGTGTGTGTGTGTATGTCTGTGAGCATACGTGTGTGTGTGTGTGTGTGTGCGCACTTTTATGTGTGTAAATGACACTAATGCTCTCTCCTTGATAAAGTGTAGGGTCAGGAGACTATCTTAATGGGCTTCTGTTTCTAATTGCTGTAGCCAGGGTCTGCACTGTATCCAGGGTAAATAACCTGGGCTAATCCTTCTGGCCTACGAGATTAGGGAATAAACTGAGGATCTTCCTGGGATTATGCCACTAGTCTGGGCTCTTTGTTCAAATCTTTGTTTTGGGCCGATGAGTTCAGTGCAGCACGGTCGCCTCTGGTGGATTAGGAAGATGTCTGTACGCGCCATGTTAAATTCTGTTAGCCTGGGAACCCCCTTTGCTACCATTGTCCTTTCCCACATGATTTATGGTCCATTTTATGTCCCCAAGTCACTCGGATTTGTGTGTGTGTGTGTGAAAGAGAGAGAGAGAGAAAGAGAGGGAAAGTGAGAGAGAAAGAGAGACTTTTGACGTCCTTTAATAAACCCTATCCCCTACACATAAGTAAACTACCCACGCCACATACAAATACACAAATTAACCCCTCATAACAAGCACACGCCTGCACCAACCACACAGTAATCACCGAAACCAACCAGACTACTCCAGTCAAATGCAAATGAACAGTTCCCTGTCCCCGATCACGCAAACGGCCCCAACTACGCACCAAACATTCTGAGAGAGAACGTCTGTGTTTTTAAAGATGCGCGCTCTTGTATGTGTGCGCCCAAGCGCGTGTGTGTGTGTATGTGTGTGTGTGCATGCCGGCCTGGATGCGTGCATGTGTGTGCGTGCGTGTATCGGGGATTGATACTTTATCATAGCACACTCAGGTTCATTCTCTGATGGCGATTAGCTGTAGAGCTGAGCCGCCTCGTTCACATCGTCAGACAGATTGATTTCACTGGCATTTTTGTCTAAAAGAAATGTTCAGATTTCCCGTGGCTCTGAAAAGCACTTTTCCTGCCGTATCTCAGGACAGAATGAAGCTTCACATAGTTTTCCTGACAAGGGTACTTTGCCTAAAGTCAACAGAACCTGCACTTCAAACCATTAGACAACTACTATTACATTTTTTTTTTTCAAAAAAGATTTTTATGAGTGCAATTCAAGAGCTTTTACATTCCCTGCATTGTACTCTGACAGCATGTGCACTCAAGATTTATTTTCTTCACATATTTTATTTTATCTTTCATTTACTCTGTTGATGGTTTTCACAGGCCGCTATGCATCAGGTTATTACTTTTTTCTACAGCAGTTTTCTTGCTGAACAGTACTGCAGTCTCACTGTAAAAGAAAAAAAAATGGTTGAATGCTCATAGTCAAGCAGTCTTACACAGAACTTGTTTTTTGTACAGTGCACCTGATGTGTGATGCTCTTAAATAAACTCCTGACTCATAAACCTATACTAACTCATGTACTCATGTACAACATACCTGTATCTTCCAATCCCCTGACCTGTAGTTCACCTGCGAGAGGTATCACCTGCCTAGTAGTTAACCTGTGAGAGGCATCACCTGCCCTGTAGTTCTCCAGTGAGAGGTATCACCTGCCCTGTAGTTCTCCAGTGAGAGGTATCCCCTGCCCTGTAGTTCACATGCGAGAGGTATCACCTACCCTGTAGTTCTCCAGTGAAAGGTATCACCTGCCCTGTAGTTAACCTGTGAGAGGTATCCCCTGCCCTGTAGTTCACCTGTGAGAGGTATCACCTGCCCTGTAGTTCTCCAGTGAGAGGTATCCCCTGCCCTGTAGTTCTCCAGTGAGAGGTATCACCTGCCCTGTAGTTAACCTGTGAGAGGTATCCCCTGCCCTGTAGTTCACCTGTGAGAAGTATCCCCTGCCCTGTAGTTCACATGTGAGAGTTGTCCCCTGCCCTGTAGTTCACCTGTGAGAGGTATCACCTGCCCTGTAGTTAACCTGTGAGAGGTATCCCCTGCCTTGTAGTTCACCTGTGAGAAGTATCCCCTGCCCTGTAGTTCACATGTGAGAGTTATCCCCTGCCCTGTAGTTCACCTGTGAGAAGTGTCCCCTGCCCTGTAGTTCACCTGTGAGAGGTATACCCTGCCCTGTAGCTCACCTGTGGGAGTTGAGACGGTTCTTCTGAAATGGAGCTGTCCAATGGTGTTGCTGTGTTTGTTCTGCCTGCATCGTGACTGTGTGGGCACCTCTAACATGTTTTGACTTTTCTTTATACTTTCTAATCTGCTGCCTGACCTGGGACGCCTCTGGGAAATGCTGCCTTTGCTAGTCGCATGTGAGTACACACACCGCACCTCCAGACACCGGCTCAGTCCATCTACGGCTAAATAAACCCACCCGATACTGCAGGGGAAGTTCCATCAGTCTCCCTAACGCCGCTGCTGTAGAAACACGGCAATCACTAGAGAACACGGAGAGAATCCATCTGCTCAATATCCAGTCACAGTTATAAGAATCCATCTTGTATCTAGACAAAGGGTGTACTCCATCAAGCCAATAACCCGCGCTAGGGGCATGATCAATAAATCCACAATGCACGGTCATGGTCGCCGCGTGCGACCGCAGCGTTCCAATGACTCTTCCCGCGGGCTGGCAGGTGATTTCGGCCGACATGCAGGAGAACCACATCTTCCGCCTGACGGGGAGGGGAGCGGACGAGGACCCCAAGGGCGTGTTCAACATCAACAAGCTGACCGGGGAGGTCGTGGTCAGCCGACCCCTGGACAGAGAGGCCATCGACGTCTACCATGTGAGTACTGCCGGTCTGCTTTATTGGACTGTGTGTGTGTGTGTGTGTGTGTGTGTGTGTGTTGTGTGTGTGCGTGTGTGTGCGTGTATGTGTGTGTGTGTGTGTGTGTGTGTGTGTGTGTGTTGTGTGTGTGTGCGTGTGTGTGCGTGTATGTGTGTGTGTGTGTGTGTTTGTGTTTTCCTCCTACCTTTTTCCTGCTGGTGTAATCATTACCCGGCCCTGTTGGGTCCGTAGCAGGTCCAGGTATCAGGAGCGCAATAGAAACACCCTCCGAGAGCAATGAGCTCATTCTCTGCGCCGAGCACGGGGACCGCTGCTTTCAGCCAGCCCTCCAGCCAACGGCAGAAGTCTCCGAGCCCCTGACGCTCCTCAGAAAGTCAGGGGAACGTGGCAAGCCGAGCTGGAGGAGAGGAGATCCCGTTGCTAGCCCTGATAGCAGGCGAAGCAGCACGGCGACTGGGGTATCCAGACAGCAGCCCTCTTCATCCGCTGCCTGTGGCCTGCTGATACGCGTCCGCCCCATTGGGGAGGGCGACCGCGTTCCACAGACATCGTCGAAACGATTTTTTATTTATTTGTTGGCCCGAGGGGAGGACTTTCACCGCGTCCCTCTGCGCCTAACAGGCGGCGGCGGTGCGTTTCCTGCCCCCTTTTGCCTGCGCGCTTGTTAGATCGAAACCCTCTAATGGCTGTATCCCATAATCCGCTTCTTTCCTGGCGACCCTCGGCGCGCGTTGCCGCGCGTTACCCCTCGCCTCGGAGACGAGGCGCTCGCTCGCCCGCCCCGCCGTTCGCTCGTCCCCGTCGCTTCGGTCGCTAGCGGCGCCAGCTCGGCGTCCTGCAAGGAAGTGCCTGCTCGACCCCCGCCTGATTTTATTCCGTTTTAATGAACACGGAATTAATGTCTAAACGGGTATGCGTTGCGCGTGACAACACATTTTTTCACTGAGACAGTCAGTGGAGCTGGGCGGCAGTGTTGGGCGGGGGGGAGGCGGGTTGGGGGCGATGGGGAGATTTGGGGGTGGGTTGGGGGGTGGGGGGTGGGGGGGTGGCACGGCGCTGCGGCAGGCTAGTGATGAGAAATAATTTGACATTCACGGCTCTGTTTCCGCTCCCCGGGTAAGGGCACTCTCTGGAATGCCGGGGCATTGCGGCGGCCTCGTCTGTGCTTTCCCAGTCAATGCTGATAGACTTAAGGGGCCTGTTCTTGTCTGTGCTTTCCCAGTCAATGCTGATAGACTTAAGGGGCCTGTTCTCCTCTGTGCTTTCCCAGTCAATGCTGATAGACTTAAGGGGCCTGTTCTTGTCTGTGCTTTCCCAGTCAATGCTGATAGACTTAAGGGGCCTGTTCTTGTCTGTGCTTTCCCAGTCAATGCTGATAGACTTAAGGGGCCTGTTCTCCTCTGTGCTTTCCCAGTCAATGCTGATAGACTTAAGGGGCCTGTTCTTGTCTGTGCTTTCCCAGTCAATGCTGATAGACTTAAGGGGCCTGTTCTTGTCTGTGCTTTCCCAGTCAATGCTGATAGACTTAAGGGGCCTGTTCTTGTCTGTGCTTTCCCAGTCAATGCTAATAGACGTAAGGGGCCTGTTCTTGTCTGTGCTTTCCCAGTCAATGCTGATAGACTTAAGGGGCCTGTTCTTGTCTGTGCTTTCCCAGTCAATGCTGATAGACGTAAGGGGGCCTGTTCTCATCTGTGCTTTCCCAGTCAATGCTGATAGACTTAAGGGGCCTGTTCTTGT
>CM077288.1:19231823-19236823 GCA_039654925.1 Anguilla pacifica
CAAGCAGCATCGCATTTCTGCTTGTGTGAATTATTCATATTCTGTATATGATCAAGCATATAATATTATTGACTTTGACCACAGTTCCCCCTTTAATAAAGTGACAGCTGCTGTTATTCAGTGTGGTTATTTGTGCCCTCAAGTGTTCCTTGTCTGACAAGTTGAAAAAGCGCAGCAGGGAGGGAGGGAGGAAGGGAGGGAGACGAGGAGCGGGAGAGTGAGAGAGAGGGAGGGAGGCAGCATGTGGGTCCTACCATTGAGGAATACAGCATCCGTCCTACGTTTTAATTTGGCTGATTTCTTTATTAGCCGCGCGGTAAAAAACCTTGATTTGTCTCTCTTAAGAGCCGCAGTGAGCTAAATTTGATGGCGGCGAATGAGAGCAGCCGGGGCCGGAGCCCCCCCTGCATAACGGAGTGTCCGTAGAGAAAGAGCCGGCGGCTCTGACCCGGGCGCGCTGACCCGTCCCCGATGAAAGAGTAAAGGAGGTTTTAATGCATCAAGCCTCATTAAGCTCCCCGCCGCACACCGCGTCCGCCCGCTCCGCCTTAATAAGGCAGGGGAGGCGGGGCCCCCGAGAGACCCCGCCTCTCGCAGAAGCTCTGCCCTCCGCTCGCGCTCTCTCCCTGTCTTACCGGGGGCCCCACAGGAAAACAGGGGCCGTGCCTGCATTCCCTGCCCCACCGCCGCCCCCCCTCCCCACCCCCCTCTGTTGCGAGCCGCTGCTTTTTCACGGGCCCGGGAGCGGCGAAAGACATTGTGGCACGTGTGATGTCACTCTCGTAATGTAAACTTCTCTTTATTCAAGACTGCGTTTGGATTTAATCTGCAGTCCATGAGAATGTCGGTTTTCTTAACCCTTTAATGGCCTGCTCAGCCATTAGTGGTATCATTTTTCTATTGAATTTTGTTGCAATGCATCTGTTAAATGTATCTGTATTTTTTTTTTAACCATACACTATATAGCTTGTCTTTAAAACTTATTTGGCGTAATGTATTTAGGTTTTTTGCATAACAGGAACTGGATCCTGTATGTGATATTTCATTCTTCAGTGTGTCAAAATAAAACAAAGTAGCAAAAAATAACAGTCTTGGCTCTGTAGGCCCTCTCTGGAAAAGTCATTTAGGCAGCTAGTGTTGGGGAGAAACGGGTTTCATAAATCTTTTCAACAAATCAAAATACCTCACTCTCCACAGCAGTATGAAATGATTGGTTCAGACCAGTGCATCACCAATAATATACTGTATTGTACTGGCCAAGTTTGCTTACAGTACAGCGACTGTGCTGTACTTGCATGCAGTTGTCAAACATATGCCCTTGTTTTTGCAACAACGCTGGGATGTTAAGAGGGCAGTTGTGGCCATTCTGAGATAATTTAGAAAATGGATTCTGTGTGCTTATCCTGATGACTCCCAGATAAACGTCTTTGGCCCATTGAAATGAACGCTAAATGAAAACAGCAAACGGTTTGATCTTATGGATGATATTCATTCAGCCAGTGTCTGCCTTCGGCAAAGTTTATTAACACCCAATTCATTTTATTAGCGTAGAAAGCAAATTCGAATGAAATGAATGAACTACAATAGGTTTTTGAGCCTTTTGTTGAGAGGGGACACCAACCCTGCGAATATTATTTCACATAATTGGTCAACGCTCCTAATGCCTGAGGACAATGATTTTAAAATGTCCTGATAGAATTTAGATATTTAGATATTAATGCTGAAATGGCAGTACACTGAAATGATGTCTGCACCAAGAATGGTGCATCATCCTGTAGATATTCCTACTGGAATTATTTAGGCTCATACTGTAGGTGCAGTATTACTGAAATGAACCTGACTCAGGGAATGGCTTGATCCTGTATAGGTACAGCTGTACTGAAATGATGCTGACTCGGGGAATGGCTTGATCCTGTATAGGTACAACTGTACTGAAATGAACCTGACTCAGGGAATGGCTTGTTGCTGTATAGGTACAGCTGTACTGAAATGATGCTGACTCAGGAACGAGTTTGGTCTTGTAGATATAACTGAAAGGAAACTGACTCAGGGAATGAATCGACCCAGTAGATATTAATACTGAATTAATGTTGGCTTAGCAAATGGTCTGATCCTGGAAATATTACTAAAATAATGCTCCCCCACAGCATGGTTTGATCCTATAGATATTGCTGAAATTACGTTGTATCCTGAAACGGGCTGATCCTGTAGATATTCATACTGGAACGACGATGGCCCAGAGAAAGGTTTGATCTGCTTTGATTCAGTAATAGATCCAAACATCTGTTACAACAGCTGCTTGGCTGCCATCGATCCGACTCCCCACCCCCCCGCCAGCCCCCCACGGTCCTGAGCCTTGGCACGCCGTTGCGCTCCCCCTGTCTGATCCAATGACGGCCCCCGGTTTCTCGTCTCAGAGTCCCGTCTGCTCCAATGACAGCTTTCGATTTCTCATCAGTGTGCTCCATCTGCTCCAATGACAGCCTCCGGTTCCTCGTCAGGATCACCAATATCTATCTGAAGTTAATTATGGCCCTTCTGACTAAAACAGCAAGTCGGTATGCCCTCTTCTCTTTGTTCTCTCTGTTCCTTATTGTTTATTACAGCATAAAACTGCATTTGTAGAACACAAAGGCAGCCATTTTGGCTCGTGCTTACTTTGTAAATATCAAAGGGCCAGAGCTCAAACTCAGTAGATAGCACTCCAGAAACAAGCGGAAGTGTTTCAGAGTGATCTCATATGCATGATTCACAACAATTATTTAAGGTATAAACAACATGAACAATCTCTCAAATTAGTGCTAAGTGTACATTGTCCAAAGGAGCCAATGTCACGAAAAGCTGATGAATTTAAACGGGATGAAGATACATTTGTAGTCTTTGTATATATTAAAATATTCTCCTTGCAATGCTGACCGTGACATCCGAGGTCCCGAACCTCGGTGGGTCAAAAGTCCAGCACAAATCAAGCACAGCTTGTAGCGATAGCAGAACCCGCCGCCGCAGAAGGCTGTACGCCAATTCATTTACACATGCTTACATTTGACACATTTACCAGGGGCTCTGATCCAGATCAATTTACATAGCTTACCTCCTTCACGTGCAGTACACTCATACATGTTTACTGCGGCAAATCAGTTTATATACTTTGCTCACAGGTATGATGGCACTGCCCTGGGAATGCACTGGGAATCAAACCTGTAACCCCATAGTTTCAAGCCCACTTCCTCAACCATTATGCTACACTGTTGTACTATACCAAGCCAGCAGTGTTTAGCTGAGGTGATATATGTGCTGCAAATAATATATTTGCTTGAAATTAGGAATCACAGAGGGTGACTGGGGTTGGGGGAGCAAGGAGGGACACTTAGGAGGTTCACCACAAGGAGTCAAGACGCAAGCAATGCAACTCCCTCTTGCTGCTCTCTCTCTCTCTCTCTCTCTCTCTCTCTCTCTCTCTCCCCCCCCACCCCCCTCCCCCTTTGGTTTCCTTTGGAAGGTGAGCTGTGCCAGTCTATGACTCACTCAATGCCGCGTATAAATATTACATTACAGAATTAAACAGAGGAGCCGGGAGTTTATTGAATAATTTCATCCGGTAGGTTAACGATGATTGACTGATGCTGTCCGGGGGATGTTCACAAGGTCACTGTAAATCAGCATATTAATGACACCGCATTAGCGGATAGAATCAATAGCTGGACTTATAATATACATATGCAGCGGATGTTTATGACATCGAGCGGGCGGAGTTCTTGAGCAGGAGAATGGATTTATGCAGTGCCTGTTGGCAACGTCTGACCTTAAGCAATAAAAAAGGTGACTCCGGAGGAACAGAGCTGGAAACAACGAAACAGAAAATAAACAGCCCCCTTTTTTTCAAATGAGTCATGTTCTCATCACTGGGCTCTTGGCATGCTTTGCCTTTTTTTATTCTTCTTCTTCTTCTTCTTAGGCTGCAATGTCAAACATTATTTTCTAATTAAGTTTAATTACATGGAAAATTAACGTTAATTGGATGTTAATGGAAAGGAACTTGACGAGTCGTAAAGTCCACGCGGTCTCTGTGTGTCTTCTGTCATCGCCATGGAGAGTGTGAGCGGGAGAGGGGAGGGGAGAGGGAGGGGGGTGAGGAGGAGAGGAGTGTTAGAGTCGGGCCATTATGAAAACAGCAGCAGGGCGGGAGGGGCAGGGGAGACACGCTACAGGGGAGTGCAGGGAGTAGGAAGGATCCCGCTCGCTTTTTCGCGAACCGGCAGAGAGGATGGACAGGGACGGGCCGGCCCGATTGGCCGAGCCACAGGAGTACGCGGCATCTGATTGACCAGAGCATCACCTGCAGAGAGAGGGACTGAGAGAGGTATCCAGTACCCACCTCAAAAAGCAGGCTTTGGGCATTCCAAAAAAAGAAAAGAAAAAAAAACAAACGAGCTGAAATTAAAAATGGTCCAAAATCACAAAAAGGACACAATTCCTGTAGTGATAACCTTGTTGTCCAAACTCACATGGTTAAAGCTCACATGCAGTTATGTATGCAATATTCAAAAGTTGTGGTCAAGGTCATTCAATACAAAAACATAACTGAAATTTGGTTAATGCTCATCATTAAATACTCATCAAACATCACGGACAGCTCTTAATTCATTAATTAAACTTAACTGAATAATTATTCTGAATTGAAGTGGAATTCCGTCCCAACACTGATATATGCTTACCGTGACATCGTCTGAAGTTTGGGGACGCGTTACACAAGAACGAAGCCAGTCGCGTTCTCGCGAAGAGTCCCAGACCTCCCGCGATTCCCGCGAGACAAAGGCTGAGACGCGACTGCCGTTTAGCGCTGCGCTGAACCGCCAGGCCGCGCAGCGCGGGCTCAGCGTTCTCTCAACCCGCCCAATAAAGTTGCTTTCAAAAACAGAAGCGCAGCGGATCGCGGCGGCGCTAGCGTGTCCGATAACACCGCCCGCGCCGCTTAATTGTGAATCACCGAAGCACGGCCG
>CM077288.1:19241823-19329323 GCA_039654925.1 Anguilla pacifica
GATTACAGGTGAGCCTGTAGGCCATGCGCACGAGGGTGCCATTTACCATAGATTCACTAGCACTGTTTTCAGACCCTTGTTTGCCCAACGCTCGCACCAGGAAAGGACGGGCTACAGGAGTTTCTCGCAAACACACAAGTGTTGAATCGGTGTTCACGTAACACGCGATTCAAGCATTGCGAAGGTAGGGGCTACGGTGCAGCTTCACAGTGATCTCCAAAGCCACCTGTCGCAGCCCTTTTCTAATACTCACGAGTTAGAGATTATTTTTTATCTCGCCAAGCACATGCAACATTGCCGTTATCGTCGCCATCGGTCTATCTCTCCTTCCTGAGAAAAGACAGCTTTATCGCCTCCCATCAGCAGGACTACTCCGTCGCAGATAAAAAGACGGAAGTTTCAAATCAATGACTCTCCTCCCCCCCCCCCCCCCCCCCCCCCCCTTTGTTTCATCTCGCAGATCCGAAAACAGGAAGGGAAGAAAAATCTAGAACGTTAATTAATGGTGCGGGGCGGCATCCGCGAGGAGTTTTTTTATTTATTTTTTTTTTTCCCGCCGAGATAAATAATTTAGTTCATAAGCATACATATTCATGATGACAGCCAAGATTAACGAGGCTTTTAAATCACCATTACCGCGGGTTATTTAATCACTGGGCGCCGGGCGACCTGGAGACCGGACTGCGGATCCAGAATGCGGCCATTCGGGTGAGGTGAGGTGGGGTGGGGTGGGGTGAGGTGTGGGGAGGGGGGGTGGTGAATTAGAAGCAGGCTGCTGGAGGAGCTAAAGGCTTTGTCCTGGGGTCACTGTGAAGCAGAGGCCGGACGGCTGCGGGCTGCGGTCTCGGAGGAGCCCACGCTGCTGTTTCATCCCTGAGCAGCTTCTCCCGACGTGTTTGTTCCGGCGAGACACGCCTAGCCGCAGAAGTGGAGAACGTGCGTAACTATCAGCTGCATCAGCTGCTGTGGTCAGGGCTGGCACCAACGGGCCGCTCTATCTGGGTGAATGTATTCCCCTTGCGGAGTTCAGCGAGGTGAACATTTGCGTGTAAAAGGCCTCTCCAGACTGTGACCCCTCCGGAAGCAGTAAGACTGCGGTTAGTTCCCTTGGTTGAGGACCTTGGCTGAGTGCCCCTCTTCTATTGCGGAGTGGCCTGCTGTGGCTGTGGTTTGACGCCCACAGAAGACCTAGCTCTGTCGTGCCCACACCGTGGAATGAAACCTGCTCTCTGCCTCACAAGTCAGATTCCCTTAGGGTTCTGCTGGGTGCCGCACAGTGAAACGTTGTATGTCAATTCAACTCAACAATTTTATATGAGTCCAGCTGGTATTTTATGTATTCCCTCAGAGTAAAATGTGGAAATTAGTTGATTTAATGGCTGTTGTGTTACCAGACCACTGGCTTGGCTGTAATGGCTACCCGTCACTCAAAAAAAATTACTGTATATCTCTACTTTGACATTCATATCAATCAAATTAGGCACTTAGCTCGCTAATTTCAGCGAGCTAGTTGCAGTACATATGCAGTTGTTTAGGCGTATGTGAGACGTCTTTGAATTCTATGTGTGAACATATGCCGGTCTACTTGGTTGTTAGACGGTGGGTCAAAGAAAACGTATTCGCTCGGAATGCGTGGGCTGGGACGGATTAGGAAGCACCGCCGCAGCGCTCCTGGGCTGACTCAAGATCAGGCCTCCTCCGTCTGTGTCCTTACCTTATCCATTATGAGGCGAGGCACCGCACTGACCTGAGATCAGCACTCCTACTCTACCGGCTCTGGTTTGTTGAAGTATGTTCAGCGCTGAATGAACAGTACCCGTTGTGTACGGTGGTCAAAAACTAGGTACAGTACACAGTGTAAATTCCATTGTGAAATCTACTCTGATAGAATACATTTTACTCCTATAGGTTAGATTTACCCAGCTTGGACTCATGCAAAGTAAATGCTGTTGGAGTTTAATTAACTCTGAACGTGCTACCGTGTGATACTGGTTAGCGCTAAACGCATCCGTGCAGGTTACAGCCGTATGCCACTATGAACGGGAGGAGCTGAAGTCTTTCACCTTAAGGAGCAGTGCGTACCGGAGCCTGGAACAGCTCGCTCGTTACTCGGATACCCAGCTGTCAGTCACTGAGGCTGTTTCTAGCTTTGTGTCCCCCCCCCCCTTTGCCTCCAGCTTTGTTTGGTAATTGTGCCATTTGACCTGTGCCCTGTAATTGGGGAAGGATTGAGAACGTTGCGCTCGCCCTGTCATCGCGAGGGATTACGGGCCCCGCTCGAGGGGCTCACTCTCCGACTTTAATTAGGCGCTTTGCTTCGCCGCCTCCGTCTCTCTCTCTCTCTCTCTTTCCGAATTATAATGTTATTCTCCTGTCCTGCGTGTCAGAAGACGCTTCTCCCTTTATTGCGCTCCCTCCTAATCCGGATATTCTTGTCAGCGGCTCCTCGAAACTAAAGAGCGCCGTCCCGGATTCGGCGGGAGAGCCGAGCGGGGCGACGAGTCCGGCCGCCTGGCTCCGCCGGCGCGCGCTGGGTCGGGGGGGAGCGAGCGGAGAGAGAGAGAGAGAGCGGGACTCCCGGCGGTCTTCAGGCTCCGGAGCGGCCATTTTGAAATCCTGGAGGGCCGCAGCTCCCGCGGGCTTTCGGCGCGTCTGACCGCTGAAAGCGCTTCGGCGCCGGGGACTCTTTCAATTGATCGGCTAAACTGTCCAGTCCACACATTTTTTTTTTTTTTGTTTCGTTTCCGGCGACTTGATTGGCCGCCGACTGACAGGCTGCCGCGGAAAAGTGCAGACGCCGCCGCCCGTCCAGGACCGCGGCTTTAAGGAGCGCGCTCCCCGGGGAGGAGGGAGGAGGGAGGAGGACGGAGGTGGTGAACACACAAACAGAGCCAGCACAAAACGTTATTGCGACATTTTACAATGCGGCAGTAAAGCTGTGGTGAGCAACACAGTTATAGCGAAGTTTTACGACCTTTCTTTCTTCTTCTTTTTTATCACCCCCGATTCAGAACTTTCCACACGTTGTAAATTGGACCAGATCACTGTCCCACAGGGGGGGGGGGGGGGGAAGAAAAAAAATATCAAGAATGTTTTGTGACCCACAAAAATCATGAGAACACAATTTTTCACCAACTTTTCAAAGATACAGCAGTCCGTGAGGACAGTGACACATTTTTTTTAGTATTGGCTGTGTACTCCACCGCATTGGATTTGAAATGAAAAACTGGATATGAGGTTAAGCTTTAATTTGAGGGTATTTACATCCGTATCAGGTGATACTTTTTATTCACAGTCCCCATTTTTAGGGGAGCAAAAGTAATTGTAATTGGAAAATTGGCTGCTCAGCTGTTTCTTGGCCAGCTGTGTGTCTTTATGTCAAAAACCCTTTTCAACAAAACAGATCAAGAACACTCTACAGGATGTTGGTAGATGAGTATGATGTAGGTAGATGTAGATGTGTCAAAGACCTCCATAAAGATAAGACTACACCAGCATAGCCTCAGAGGGTTCAGATGAAAACCATTGGTAAGCTTTAAGAACAGAATGGCCAAGTTAGAGTTTGCTAAAAAAAAAAAAAAGGTACATAAAATAATGTTCTGCTCTGGAGCAAAGCCTTATGGACAGATGAGATGTGTATTAATCGGAATTTGGAAGAGCAAAGTATGGAAAAAGAAAGGAACTGTGCATAATCTAAAGCACCCTCCATCTGTGGAGGTAGTCTTATGGCTTAAGCATATATGGCTGCCACTGGAACTGGCTCACTTGTCTTAATTGATGGCATGACTGCAGACAGCAGCTGCAGGATGAATTCTGAAGTGTACATCTGCTCAGATCCAGCCAAATGTCTCAAAACTCGTGGATGGCACTTCACCTTACAGCAGTGACCCCAAACACACTGCTAAAGCTACCAAGTTTTTCAGGGCCAAAAAGTGTAATTTTCTCGACCGTCCAAGTCAATCAGATGTCCTGATTCCAAATGAACATGCAGTTCACTGGCTGAAGACAAGACCGAAGGCAAAACGCCCCAGAAACAAACAGGAACTGAAAATGGCTGCAGTACAGGCCTGGCAGACCGTCACCGGGGAAGATACCCAGCACGCGGTGATGTCTCTGGGTCCCTGAGATGCATTCGAAGAACTCTCTTCATATCGTCGACCCATTCAAGAAAACTGCAAAACAGTTGCCTGAGGCTAGCACTGTGCCACGAGTCAATCTCCTGCTCGTGTTCATGGGAAATCAGCAGATTCACGGAGCTTTCCCAGCCAGACTGATTGAATCAGCAAAACTGATCCGATGACCAGCTGACACAAACGCTAAATATCTCGGCACTGGGGAAATGTGACAACTCCGCCACCACTCTGTGTGAAGCAGGGGTGCGGAACTCCAGTCCCGGGGGAGGGTGGGGGATGGGGGTTGGGGGGGGGGGGGGGGCTGTGGGTCTTGTGGGTTCTGCCAGTCATAGGCTCAAACACAATGCAAATGAGCAAACACTCTTACCCTACAGGCAGAAGCTGTGTGCCCTGATGTAGATTATTAAAGTGCTACATTGCAGCCGGCTCTGCATATTTTCCTCAGATAAGACAGGAAAGAAGTCCTGAGTAATTTTTAATAACTCGCAAAGTTGGTTCCCGACCCTCTAATAAACACGGTGTAAACGAGCCCGGGTGTTAATTTGTGCTGTGACAGGCAGCGATGTGTGCTGTGTGTAATTTTCTCCCCGCTCAGCATTTAATAAGTAATTTTCCCCCAAATTAAATCACTAGCTCCTATTACACACATACCAATTTTCAACTTGAGAAAATGTTCCGTTTGATGTGCTGTAGAAATTGCCACCCCCTCATTTTCATAACAAGGAAACAGCTCTGTTTGCGACCGACGCGACCCGAACTCGGACCTCATCTCCGCGTTTGTTGAGACCGGCGCTAAACGACACAGATCTGACGCGAATCGGTTGCGAAACAAGGCGTTTTTTATTTTTTTTATCTTCACGGGTGGATAGTCAGACAAACGGCGGAGCTGATGTGAAGTAGAATCTGATTGGGGCCAGTCTAACCTGGCCTCGGCTTTGTCTGCGATGACCGCTCCCATTACCTCACATCCTGCTTCCTGTGTTTGACTCTCACCCCAGAGCAACATGCGTATTTAAAAGCATCAATTATCAGACGTTGCCCAAATGAGAATCAACATTTCATTCTGATAAGTAGGATGATTATTATAGATCTGTTTTCCCGTTGATGTAAATTCATGTAATTGTGTTTGTGTGTGCGCGCGTGCGTGCGTGTGTGTGTACTGTATGCGTGTGCGTGTCTGTATGTATGTATGTGTGTGTTTGTGTGCGAGTGTGTGCCTGCGTGCGTGTGCGTGGGTGTGTGTGTGTGTACGCGTGTGTGCGTGCGAGTGTGTGCGCTTGTGTGTCCGTTCTTTAAAAATCCCTTTAGTGAAATATCACACAGCGGCTTTGATCATTGTGCTTCCTCGTATGTGTTTCTGATGAGCGCGGTTAATGTGTGGGGCGCCGGTACGAGCCGCCTGGCCCCCCCGCTGCGGGGCTCCGAGGTCTCCCTCTCTTTGATCCTAACAGAAAGTCTCTGGGAGACACAGGGGCTGTGACCCCGGTCTGTTTGAATTTATCTGCTGAAGGGGGCACAGGTGTGTGTCCTGTCACTTTCTGTCACCCTGTCAAAACCTTACATCCTCACCTTTTCACCCCCCCCCCCCCCCCCCCCCCCCCCCCCGATGCTGCTGTTACTCATTGACCCGCAGTGCCGTTTCAAACTTTTAACTGTTTTTTTTTTTTTCCTGAGATTGATTGGCTGGTGGCTAATGTGCACACGGCGGGGCGATAACAGGGGACCGCTGGGTAATGTAGTGTAAGAAATGCTGAACTGGAAAGTGTGCGTCGCCGGTGGCAAATGTTAATCACGGGGGGCATGCTGGGTTACATCGCGTGGGATGATGAACGCGGGAGCGTGCTGGGTAGTGTTGAGTAGGCAAGCCGGAGAGGGATACGCGAGGGAATGTTAGTGAGCTGCCGAACCGCTCACGCTTTGATGTAACGCCAGTGTTCATCAGAGAAACATTAATCCTCAGCACTCATAAATCATAAAATCATGAGATCATAAAGTGAATAGTTTTCTTACAGAATGCAAGACCTTAGATTCAATCGAAAGCACTCTCAGATTTAGTGTTTGTGTGCTTATGTGTATGTTAAAAAAATTTGTAACATTACAACAGCTATACAGTATACAATATATACAAATACACCCTCTGGTCATGGGTCTGATCATTTTTCTTGATTAGGAAACACTGAATTTTTAATCCTAAATGCCTCTGTGGCCACTAGAATTTGGCTCGATTGATGCGCATTCTCTCCCATTATTTCCCATTACTGTCAAAGAGAACTAAATGTGTTCTTGATGTGTGCACCTATGACATGCCCAGATCATATTAAAATCCTCTGCCTCTGGTGTACAAATTTAAGGTCTTGAAAATGTGTATCGCGATTAAGAAGGGAACAAAAGAGCATCCCCAGTCGCATTTCAATCCAGGAAGGTTTTTGTGTACAATAATACGTTTTGGTTTATTTCAGAATTGTCTGAAGAGCTGGAAGGTCAGTTGTAGAGCAAGCGGTGTGGATAATTAATGGCGTACAGTATGTAGTTGTTTTGATTATATGTAAAAGAAATTTGAAGCGATGCATTGCTTTTGATACCCGGAGTTGGCATAAATAATATATAATGTGTGGATGAATAATTGATGCCGGTGCCAGGGGCTGCAGGCGAACGTGGTCTGATTTCATAAGCCTTGTTTTCTTTGGTCCCAATCTGGCCCGTAATTCACGTTGTGACGAGCAGTAGAACGGGGACGCGGGGCGGAGAGGAGCAGACCTGAGGACAGACAGAACGCCCTGACAACCCAGCTGTGAGCCGCCCGCCGACTCACCAGCACGGCAGCGCCGCGCCCCGCTCACAGCTTTCTCTCGCTGCGTGTGTGTGTGTGTGTGTGTGTGTGTGTGTGTGCCCGTGTGTGTGTGTGTGTGTGTGTGCCCGTGTGTGTGTGTGTGTGTGTGTGTGCCCGTGTGTGTGTGTGTGTGTGTGTGCCCGTGTGTGTGTGTGTGTGTGCCCGTGTGTGTATGTGTGTGTGTGTGTGTGTGTGTGTGCCCGTGTGTGTATGTGTGTGTGTGTGTGTGTGTGTGTGCCCGTGTGTGTATGTGTGTGTGTGTGTGTGTGTGTGTGCCCGTGTGTGTGTGTGTGTGTGTGTGTGCCCGTGTGTGTATGTGTGTGTGTGTGTGTGTGTGTGTGTGCCCGTGTGTGTATGTGTGTGTGTGTGTGTGTGTGTGTGTGTGCCCGTGTGTGTGTGTGTGTGTGTGTGTGTGCGTGTATGCGCCCATGTGTGTATGTGTGTGTGTGTGTGTGTGTGTGTGTGCCCGTGTGTGTATGTGTGTGTGTGTGTGTGTGTGTGTGCCCGTGTGTGTATGTGTGTGTGTGTGTGTGTGTGTGTGTGCCCGTGTGTGTATGTGTGTGTGTGTGTGTGCCCGTGTGTGTTGTGGGGGGGGGGGGGGGGGTGTGGTGGGGGTGTGTGTGTGTGTGTTTCTGTGGGTGTGTGTGCATGCATGTGTGTTTGTGTGTGTATGTGTGTGTGTGTGTGAGTGTGTGTAGGGTGGGGGTGTGTGAGTGTGTTTCTGTGGGTGTGTGTGTACATGTGCGTTTGTGTGTGTGTGTGTGTGGGTGCGTGTGTGTTCGTGGGTGTATGTGTGTGTGTGTTTCTGTGAGTGTGTGTGTGTAGTGTATGTGTGTGTGTGTTTCTGTGAGTGTGTGTGAGTAGTGTATGTGTGTAGGTTTGGAGGTGTGTGTATGTGTACGGTATGTGTGTTTCTGTGAATGTGTGTGTGTAGTGTATGTGTGTAGGTTTAGAGGTGTGTGTATGTGTTTCTGTGAGTGTGTGTGTGTAGTGTATGTGTGTAGGTTTGGAGGTGTGTGTATGTGTACAGTATGTGTGTTTCTGTGATTGTGTGTGTGTAGTGTATGTGTGTAGGTTTAGAGGTGTGTGTATGCGTTTCTGTGAGTGTGTGTGTGTAGTGTATGTGTGTAGGTTTGGAGGTGTGTGTATGTGTACAGTATGTGTGTTTTTGTGCATCCACATTTTTAGACTGTAAAAATAGCCTCAAAAATGAATATGCTTCTTGCAAAAGGTGACCATTTCTATTTTACATCGTAAAATCTGTAAAAGCTGCCAAATGTGAAATTGTGTCTTAGAGATGACTTCAATGGAAACCAAATTATTCCCTGACATTGTGAAACTCTGAGGGGTCTGCATCTGAAAACAAACCTGCATCTGTTGATGTAGCTCAGAGAGCTGTTTGAGAGTAAGTCCACTCCACTGTCTGTGTTCTGGGGGAAGAGAGTGATATGAAGTGCACTTTACTATAATATCTGGTGTGATTTTATGAGATTAATTGCCCTTGACTGTACTGGATGAGGTGTTTGTTTGTGAGTAATTGCCTTTTAAATTATATTCTGATAGATTAGTGCATGGGTAAGTGTGCCTGACTGTCACTTCTGAGAGTACTGTCCGTAAGTGCACTCAACCCTCCATTCTTAGGGAATAATGTTTGAATAAGTGCACTCGATAGTACTTTCCGTGGGATTAGAGTATAAGTAAGTGCAACTGAGTGCATTCTTGGGGAGGAATGCCAGGAAATGCACTTTACGGCGCACTCTGAAGGATTAGTGCTCGAGTGAGTGCACTTAAATGTACATTCTGAGGGCTTAGTGCGAGGGGAAATGAGCTTAATTGTGTATTCCGAGGACAGAGCGAAGGTAAGTGCTCTTGAGCGGGAGCATAAACACTCCACAGGTAACGTGGAGAAAACCGCCAGCCTTCTGCGGAGACGCTCTGGCTTCTGTAGCGGGAGGCTGAGATCAAAGGTGCGCTCTTCGGCGAGTGGGCGGGCGGGGCTGGGGGCGGAGAGGGGAGGCGGGGGGTGGTGGGGGGGGGTGGCTGTTTGAAGTCTGGTGCCGCAGCACAATCCTCCTCAACCTCAGCATCTCTCACGACCGCCATCTCGCCGCGGCGACGCCGAGTTTTTTTTCCTGCCGATCAAAACGCGTCTCTTTCGCGCGCTTTGGAACAGAACGGGGGGCGTTCGCCTCATTTCGACGTTCCGAGCTCCCTCCCGCTCCGCGTCCCCGGCGCGGCGCGCGTCTGCGGGAGGCTGCGGGTTTGCATCCCTTTGTTAGACGGAGGCTCGCGTCTTTATACCTGCAGTAATCTCATCTATGTCCTGGCTTTGGGAGTAATGCGAGCGGATGTAAAACTCGGTCTCGCAAACGCTGCATTTGAGCGTGTCGCGTAAAACACAGTTCCATCACAGCGTCTGACTCTTGACAGTCCACAGAGTCAGCCGCCACGGGTGTGTTATTTCTTCATGATTAATAAGAGCATCAAAGTTTAATTATGAGAAAGATCGAATCGTGTTAACGTGTAACGTGTAAACGTGGTATTAATATGAAATCAGTTAGCTTCATTTTTCACATCACAGCGAAAAAAAGATGTTTGGAAATAAGTTTGTTGGCAAGTGGGAATTCTGTCTTTAATTCAGCTGTTTCAACAGTCAATGCCCTTGCTTAATATTTCGTCCTCTGAAATATCAGTACGTGTGGTGCTGTATTGCATGCTAACACACCAAGATAAAGACAAAGTATCACACGTCGAAGGTTGTAGGTGTACTACCTTAAAAACACCAGACCTAAGGTCATGAAAAAAATGAAATGAGCTAATCACAAATGATATTATTAAGAGAGTATCATACCACAGATTTTCTGTCCCAAGGAATTATAAAAATTTCTATTACGTGAAGTGACTCTAAGTTGTTGAAAGCAGAGCTAAGCACGATCATATAATCAAAAAAGTTATGTTAGGAGATAATTCAGCTTAGCTATTGAACGCCAAACCAAAGAGTTGAATGTTCTTCAACATGTGTGGGGGTGAGTGTGTGGGATTTGTCCATCTCTGTCCTTAACTGGCTGTTCAGTCTGAGCTGCAGGGAGTAGCTCCGCCCCTGCACCCCCCTCAAACCCCCTCAGCATCACTCCTCCCCTGTTTGTCCGATAATCTGCACCTGCAGAAGCAGATGGAGGAGGACAGAAGGCAGGGAGGCATGGAGCTCGCCTGTGTCTGCTCGCCTCAGGCAGGAAACGCCAGACTTTCCCCCCACGGCAATACAGGGGTGCAGTGCCCCCTAATGGCGAGAAAACAGACGCGCCGGTGCCCGGCGGAGCCTCCCCCACCGGGCCCCCGCTACAGAACCGGGACTCCGCCCAATCGGGAAGAGCACAAAGTTAACCGCCGCGATTTTGCCTCCGCGAGGCCGTGGTCTGGCTGCCGTAGGGGGAAAAAAAGCGTTCTTTGCGATTTTGGCGTCGCGCGCGCGAAGCCTCGGGGGGCTTCTCCGCCGCTCCCGGGCCCCTTCCTCTCGCTCGGCGGGATCGAAGAAGGCGTTCCGTTGGTTTGTTTGCGCCGCGTCTCCCGGATCCCTCTCGGAGCCCCTATGCGCCGCTCCCCGGTTGCGTTAGCAGGGAGAGGGAGTGTGTGAATAAGAGAGGGGGGAGCTCTACACAGGCCCGGGGGTGCTGCTGGGGGGGTCTCAGAGGGACAGAGGCGCCGAGCCGTGAGGCAGGTGCGAGCAGATTGCCGTCCCCCTGTCCCAGGCTGCTCTACGCGGCCCCCGATAAGGCGCCCCCCCCCCCCCCCCCCCCGCCGGCTTCAGGGAGTCTCGGGAGTCGCAGCGAAGATGAGACAAAGACGTCCGGAATGAGGAGACAAACGGACAAAAGCTGGCAGCTCCTGGAGGACCAGGTGCTGAGAGAGAAAGAGGGAAAGAGGCTAGCCAAAGTGACTGTGACTGAAGGAGTAACACTATATCAGACTGGAGTTATTATTATTATTATTATTATTATTATTATTACACCATTTTTAAAACTACCAAAAGTACTTTTGTATGAAGTAAACAATCAAATTATTAAAAAAATAATGAAATAGGTAAAATAACAAAAGATATAAAAATAAAATAAGTCTAAAGCCTATTTTAGTGATTTAAAAAATGAAATGACTATTAATAAATCTGCTGCAGTAAGAAAGTAGTTTTGAGGTCCGGTGGGGGGGAGGGAGGGCGTGGGTAGGGTGGGGGTTTTAAATTGCAGCGCGTCCCTTTTATTTGCGATGTATGGGGGTAAATTGTCGGTCAATGTGTCTCATAAGACTGTTGAAGTCTGGAACTGCTACCTGAGAACCCGATTGGTTCAGCCCACCCTCGCAATGATTCCAAATAATTGCAGACCGTGGGTGATATAATTTCACCCATAATGCACGGCTGCAAGTGTTTCAGTTGGTTGAAATGCATTTATTTCTTTATTTTCAGGAGGCTGTAAGCCATCTCAGCCTCATTTTGGAGAAAATAAGGTAGTTTTCTTTACCGATCTCCTCTCTAAGTACCTCACTGCCTGTGGGCTGGGGGGAGGTTGCAGGTGCAGGGACGTAGATATAGAACGTCTAGAATTGCTGCTGTGTTTCTTTCAACACATCGAAACACTGTGTCCCAAGTCAGCGTACACCAAAGGCTGGCCTACAGTTAGCTGTACAGTCTCTGTCCTTTTAAAAAAATGAATTTCACTGCAGCAAGAAAACAAACAAACAAACAAACAAACAAAACCTTTAGAATGTTAATTAGGATATGAGCTGAGATACAATTTCATTTTCTTAAGTGTTGTACAGTGCCACCTGCACATACTGTGCCTTAAACATTTGTGTATCCTGGCTGAACATTTATCATATGTTGAATGTGCCAAATATGGGTTGGAGGGTTGCCCGTTCCCTTCTGTTTCTGAACTGTCATCATGTGCTCAACCTACTACCTCCAGCTAACTCCCAAAGCTAGAGAGGCCTTCATAGATTTTACAGATAGTAGCTTTGCTGACAGGTATACACACAGCTGAGGCTGATTGTAGCATAGGCTTTGCTGTTGAACTGTTGAACTGTTTGAATTTTTATGTTTTTTTTGTAATTTATTTTATTTTTTTGTTTGTTTGATTTTTGTTAGTTTTACCACTATAACACAGAAGAAATGGCTGTTGGCCAATTTTCTTCTTTTTTATAATCTTGTCATATCCTTCTTCTAATCCACATGGAAGCCTCCCCTGATATGGTAGATTGTTTCTCTTATTCTCCATTCCCATGTGTGGTGTGAAATTTCACATTGCTGTTATTATCTCAAGGCACAAACTCAGCCAGGATTGTACATCCCTGGAGGAGAATTTATCATTCTTATAAGATGGTGTCTGTGAGCGTGTGCGTGTGTGTGTGTGTATGGTGTGTGTCTGTGTCTTTTTTGCCCTCATGGTACCACCTGTCTGGTATATAGACTTGTTTGGTCCCCACAAGTCTAAAGCTGTGCCTCATCGAGGAACGGATGAACCCTACGTGGTCTTACCATGACCTCTAACCTTAAACCCCTGACCCCTCCCCCTTCGTGTGCATCCCATTTACAGTTGCAAGTGTCCACCACAGACCCTAGCGGGAAGACCGTGGAGGGACCGGTCTCACTGGACGTGTCGGTGATCGACCAGAACGATAACCGCCCCATCTTCAGCGAGACGCGATACGCGGGGGAGGTTCTGGAAGGTTCTCCCACAGGTAAGGCACTCCCTTTATTTCCAGACCTACAGATTTGCCTCATGATGACGATCGGGGTGATTTTTAAGTCGCTGGGTCGCATTTTGAAAGCTCTGTGGTCCTCTGCTGGATCCTTCGGTGGTTCCTCTGGTGGTACAGGAGTAATAATGATCAGTCTGGATGCCTCTCTGTATTGGCGCCCCCCGGTGGTGGAATTAACTTCCAGCGGTGGCCAGAACAGAAGTATCGCTGTCAATTTTCCAGCGCCGACTAACGAGAGAAAAAAACAAAAGAACAAGACATGGCTCTTCTCCCATCCCCACCGCCTAGTACTCCAATCAGACGTAATTAATTCAGGCTTTTTATAGCACTGGTTGTTTGTCTGTATATATTTATGATGGGTACCATGTCTCTGCGCTGGCACAGTTAACCTATATCTCGTCCTTTATATTACATTACGTTACAGGCATTTGGCAGACGCTCTTATCCAGAGCGACGTACAACAAAGTGTATAACCATAACCAGGAACAAGTATGATGAAAAACCCTAGAGAGAAGTACCGGTCCAAGTGCAGGGAACAACCGCATAGTTCAACTTGGACCCTGAAGGTTAAACTGATTAACACTAACACAACAAGAACGGCAACAACCTTTAGCGGAGCACGCCGTTGCTCAGATAACTCAGGTGGATGCACTTATGTTCCGTTCAGCTTTTAGTGGCCGCGGATGAGAGCGTGCGCTAAATGAATGCGACGCGGTGCTAATCCGGCGACGGCCGCCATGGCGCTCCTTGCCCCCCTTGGGGATTCGGCGGTAAAGGCGGAGCCCGGGAAGAGGGGCGATCCCGCACGAGCCTCTTCCCGAAAGAGCTCCGTCGAACCGGTTTTCAACCGGCGCGACCGGAACGTTCTTGGTTGGCGAGCGGGGGGAGATGTTCGGCCCTCCGTCTGCCGGGTTGGGCGGGGGGTGCGGGCGACGGCGCCTGAGATGAGTCATCGGCATCCGCCCCGCCCCCAACCGCGAAACACTTCCACATCCCTGAAAAAGATTAGAAATAAATGCCACTGGCCTTTTCATTCATTGAGTGCTAAGAAGGAATGTGTCTTTTCTTTTTTGTCTTCTCTTGTGGAAAGCATATTTCTGTGGAAAGCATATTTTCTGAAGGCTGGGAAAGACAGACAGCATTCCGACAGGAATCAGAATCTGCTTGCCAGACGGTCCATTTTGGTTTATTTCAAAGTTTTTTTTGGTTGGGATCATTTCTGTTAATCTCATTTCAATTAGGTCAGTTCAGGGAGGGAATTAAAATTCAAAGCATGGATGGACAAATGTCATAATGTTCTGTGAAAATCCTTCAGTTCATGAATTGAATTTTGGATTATTTCCTGAATTGATTGAATTGAAATAGAATTGACCCTGAGTCTCACGGAGAGTATCAGACTATATGAGTACTTTAAAAATTATAAATAAGCGTAACCTTTTAAAGGTCACCATAATCTCTGCTGAATGGGAAATATCTGAATTAAGATTGCTGGCCAAATGCTAACACAATGCCACATTCATGCCAGCACATTGTACAATAAGTTATACATAAATGCGGTGGGCCTTTTGCCTAAAGATCCATTTTTCCATTGTATGTCTATAACAGTATTAATTAAGTTAAGGAAAAATGACATTTATCACTATGGAAAAATGTCAGCTGTGTAATTTTGGTTGCTGATGTACAGATTCCTATGTCACTCCCTTCCTTCATTGTATAAGCATACATCATTATATATATTTAATTTCAGTTATTTTACAAATTATAGTGATTAACAGTAATATGTATGAGTGAGTTAACAGTCAAAACCGTCACTGGCATTAAGTTTTTAGTGATCTTTCTTGTGACTTTTCACGGGTAGGGTGACAGTCGTACGTTCTTCTAAAAATGAAACTCCTCAGTTTGTCTGATAAATGGTCGATTTCTCAGAAGGGAACTAGTCAGCCAGTATGCTTGAGTGTTGTAACCAAACATAACTGCAGGAAGTGTCTTTAATCCTGTTATTTTACACACAAATCTTTGCCTGAACGTTACCACCGGGCTCGTCCCTGTGGTCACCATGGCAACGGGTAGAACGTCAGCGCTGTGGTGTTAACTCTGTTAGAGATGTCCACAGTCCCCCAAGAATGTTCCCACTGAAATCACAATCAAGCCAAGTTTGAGACAATCTCATTATTGAAGGGACCTCAGTTGTACTGAGGGGTGTGTACAGCGGTGTCATTTTGAGCGATACTCCTATCTTTCCTTGCTTGTTCTCGTTTTTGCAATCTAATAAATCACAAAGGAAGCAAAAGCCTTTAAAAGTCAATGAAATACAACGTTTGCCTTGAGCTGCAGAAATAAAAAAGGAATTGGTGTGCCTGCATGCCGCTCATACGCAAACACAAACACAAGTGGGCACACGTGCACAAGCACACACACACACACAAAGACACACACTCTCTCTCTGTCCCAGTCTTCCTGCCAAGACCCTTCATCCCCACCAAAGTCTTGCCCCCTCCCCCCAAATCATAGAGTACATATTCAAACAATCAGGGATGGGATCAAAACCAGCTTGCATCTCTCTACTGCCAGAAAAGAACGAGACCAACGGCCATCATCTCATTCTTTAACTCGCCCTTTAACTTGTTTTCTTTCAGTTTGACACGTTTAGCTTCTTTGAGTAAATGGCAGAAGCCTTTTAGAAGACCGCAACAGTCGTTTGTCGTTCCTCTTCTGACAATACCGGAGAGGCTGACACGCCCCACGCGGCCCGGAGAGCCGTTTCGCAGTTGGCTGCCTGGTGGTGATGTCATCGCCTGGCAGGTCGCACGGCCGCTGCCTGAGGCTGAGGCCGACAGACAGGAGTAGCAGAGCCCTGATTGAAGTGGAAGAGAATGCGGCGCAACAGCAGTGAAGCACCGTCTCCAATCAGGTTAAGGCTCGCCTTTGCATCAATAAACGCTTCCTCGATGAGCAGATGACGAGGCACCACCCCCTTCGGAGGTAGAGGAGGGAAAAGGCGGGATGGAAAAAAAAGAGCCCCAACTGAATTGAGCAAAGCAGGTTTATCTAATTGCGAAGAGACGAAACCGAATTATCTTAACGGGCTTAACGACTTTACGGAAGGCCCTTCCCATCATGCCGAGCAAATCGGAGGAAAATATGAACTCCCACCAGACAGGGGGCTGGGCGGAGTTTTATTGCATTGCACAGCCTGCAGAAAGAGGGAAAGGGAGAGAGAGAGAGAGAGTGAGAGAGAGAGAGAGACAGAGAGAGAGAGAGGGGTATAGAGAGATAGAGAGAGAGAGGTATAGAAAGGTAGAGAAAAGGAGAGAATTGGAGAGAGAGACTGGGTGGGAGAGAAAAAGAGACAGAGAGGGAGAGAAAGAGAGAGGGGAAGAGAGCGTTTTGCAGGATTACTCTGAGGACCCTGCTGAAGGCCGTAGCTGAGGGATAAGGTAATGTGTCTGAGCGGATAGGCCTTACAGCCTCAGTGTGAGGGAACAGAGCTCCTCCCTTATGGAATGCATTCATTTTCTGTCTTCCCCCGAACCGCGTGCCACCGAAATGAGCATAGTTTTCTCTGTCATTCAGTAATAACGGAGGGATTAAAAAGAGTGATTTTTGCCCCCGATAATAAGCGGGGTGTTTCTGGGGGTTCCATGCTATCCGTGTGTGTGTGTGTGTGTGTGTGTGTGTGTGTGTCTGTGTGTGTGGTCATTCCACATCGGGAGTCGTGACTGACTCTGATATAGAAATATCCTTCTTGATCACACCTGCCCAGGATGGATATATGGTTCTGCTGCCCAGGCACATCCCATATGAAGAAATGAGTAAAACAGACAACCAGGTCCTCATAAGGCTGTAATAAAACAGGTCTCTTATGGGGACATCATCCCCTTGGGGCACTGAGAGGGGCTGAGTCGTTTTACAATGCTGGGTGTGCAATATCCTGTGGGACTGTAAATTTCAGCTTCTGCCATGTTCTCTGTGTATTTGGTGTTTTTGTATATTTGCATGTATGTTGTCGTCCATGTGGATTTGTGTGTGTATGTGTAGTTGTATGTGTGTGTTCAGTTGAATGTGCTTGTGTTTGTATATCCGTTCAGGAATGTATATCCATGGGTTTTTCAGTCTGAGTGGGTGTTTGTTGGGTCAGAATGAAGGTCCCCTCATTTTCCATCTAATATAATGAATCTTTCTCAAGATAGCCACTGCTGTTTGATAGCCATCTGGCTGTCTGTAGTAGTTGATTCTGGTTGTCTTTCATGGTTGATTAATATGTATTTGGTGGTTGTTTGCTAGTTGTCTTTAATGTGTGGGTTAATATGTATTCCCTGGTCATACATATTATCTTTAATTATAGGATGAGTTCTGCAATGGCGATTGCAGCTTATCTGTAATTGTATGTTCTGCTTATCTGTGACGGTAGGCGTTATTGTGCCAGGGGGAGACGAAGAAAGATCGACGCTTCGTATCACAGCGGGTCCTGATGCTGTTTCTCAGGCAGTGCTGACAGCTGTCAATCAATCACTTGTCCTTAGCACGGAGTAATACAGGAGCTGTCAGGGAGCTGTGACAATGTCTCAGGGTGAGTTTATGGAGTGATGTCTGATCTCTGGGTCAGTTATCATTATGTTAGTGGACAGCAGAACTGCTTTGGTCCGTAATTCTTGTGTCTGTGTGATTTCCTCCTCTCTTTTTAAAATAATCTTATTTTCTGTTGTTTATTGGTGGCAGAGCAAGCCAGTTACAGGGACTCTGGTCTGATAACTGATGTAGCGACAGACTGAGTCGCACTGGCTTTGTGTTAGCGCTGAGCCTTTTAACGTGCCCAGTCATGCCTGTGTGTTGTGCTGTCTGTGGTGCACTGTGTGTGTACATGTGTGCCTTAGGCCCGTCTCTAGCACTGAGGTCATTTGTCTTTTCCTGAATAAAATAGTGAAAAACATCTTTGACTGGTTGTAGGAAAGAAAGCAGATTCATTGCTAAATTAGCTTCACAAAATCCTGCCCAGATAATTTGCACTTTTCTCTGAGCTGAGAGAAAATAATGTGTCTGCGTTTATGTACGCATCTGTGAGTTTGTGTGTCTGTACACGTGTGCGTCTGTTCATGTGCATGTGTATGTGCATGCTTTTGTGTGGGTGTGTGTGTGTGTGTGTTTGTTGGTGTGTATGTGCCTGTGTATGTGTGCGTATGTGCTTGTGTGTGCGTGTGTTTATATGTGTGTGTGTGTGTGCGTGTGTGCTTGTGTGTGCGTGTGTTTATATGTGCTTGTGTGTGCGTGTGTTTATATGTGTGTGTGTGTGTGTGTGTGTGTGTGTGTGTGTGTGTGCGCGTATACGTGCTTGTGTGTGTGTGTGTGTGTGTGTGTGTGTGCGTATACGTGCTTGTGTGTGTGTGTGTGTGTGTGTGTGTGTGTGTGCGTATACGTGCTTGTGTGTGTGTGTGTGTTTATGTGTGTGTGTGTGTGTGTGTGTGTGTGTGTGTGTGTGTGTGCGTATACGTGCTTGTGTGTGTGTGTGTCCCTTGAATGGAAACAGGCAGACACGCCCTTCACAGTTCAGTCTGTGCTCTGAGCTCCCGTAGATTAGTTGTTTAAGACACATTCTGCCCATTCGAGTGACCTGGCCTCATACAGAGCCACACCCCTTTCCCATCAATCACCTCCACCGCCATCTTCTCCAGTCTCCCATGCACACCTGCCCTTTCCTCTACAGAGCATAGGTAAGGGAGAACTGAGCATGCATGAGGTCACCAGGCTCAGAAAATAGGTGCAGAAATCGATACCTAATTGCCAGCAGCAGCAGTGTAGAGGCGGCGGGATTGATCTGAGAGAGAGGGAGCGAGATTGGGTAGGGGTGACACTAATGCTGGCAGGTAATTTGGAGCCGTAATGGTAGCTTGTCTGTTTCATTAGAATTTCCCCCGAGTGTCTGGGCCTTTCTGAGGCCGAGCTGTTTTCGGCAAAGGGTCATCAATCCCACAATGCCTTGTTATTTGGACTTCAATCCCACAATGTTGAATTTGGCTGTCAGTCTGAAAACGCTTTGTTATTTTGCTTGTCAATCCCAGAAATCCCTTGTTACTGCCCTAACAGATCTGTGAACTAGAACTTTTTCATCACTTCCTTATTTGAATAAGGGGGCTCTGCGCTCGGCAGGGGTGTGGAATGTATCTTGATTGGATGCACCTCGCTCAGTCCGGTGCTGCGTTTGATTGGTAGTTGGTTTTTTTTTTTTCGCAGAAGGGGCTGTTGGGAACCAGAGCCCCAAGCTTGTCAAACACCTCCATTCTTTGAGCCCCGAGCATCACCTCCCCATTGTACTCTCTTTGAAATATTTTGAGAGGAGAGAAAGGTAGGGGAAAGAAACACCAATCACACACACACACACACACACACACACACACACACATGCACACACGCATGCGCACACACACACACACACGCACACACGCACACACACGCAAGCAGACCCACCTCCTGCAGAGTGACAGATTCAGCGCGTCTGGGTTCTTGCCTTCTCGCACTGTAATTTAGAATTCACAGGCGGAAAGCAGAGCGCGCGGAGCGGTTTTTATAACAGTTAGGGAAATTGGCTCGAAATTCGGGGGTTGAAGGTTGAAATCCCAGGTGTTGTACCGCCGCTGCACTCCAGAGCAAAGCAATGCAAGCCCAATTGCTGCAGTAAAATATCCAGCTGAATAAACAGGGCATATGGGGAAACATGCAAGCTGTGTAAGTCAGTGGATTAGCGTGTCAGGGAAACGGCCAAATGTAAATGATCCACTGATGCACAGCTCCACTGCACACAGCCTGGGCTCCTGGGCTCCTAGCGCAAGGTTACTCTATCTCTCTCTCTCTCTCTCTCACACACACACACACACACGCACACAAACATAGACACTGACAGACACACCCACACACATGCGTCTGTCAAACACACGTGTGTGCACATGCACAAACACAAGCACGTACAAACGCACACACACACACATATGCACGCACACACATGCAAACACACACACCCACACAGATGCATGCGCACACACGCACAAACCCACCCACACGTGCACACACACACACACACACACACACACTGTGATGCTGCTGTCACTTACCCACAGACTGTTTAATTTAAATGCCTCGCAGTGATTTATTGCAAACAAACATCCCGACCTATGCTGTCTCCAACAGGTCATGTTTTACACATCTAAAAAAATGACTCCATTAATTTTTACCCCTGTCCATTTATCAGCCTTCTATGCATCCATCCAGGCATTCCTTTATTTCTCTTTTACTGCATGCAGTTCCCGTATTGGTCAATCTTTTGACTTTGCAGGCTCTGTTTCCAGACATCTTTAAATAGCTGAGAATATGTTAATTTTATGCCTACTTTTGTTGTGTCCCAGCAGTGAGCAGTGTGGCATGTGGCTGAGCACTGCGGCGTTATGGATGAGCCTGACTCACACAGCACATGCTGAACCACTTTAATGAATCGCGCCAACTGCTGTGTATAAAAAGAAACACACGCACTCACACACAACGCACGCACACACACACACACACACACACACACAAAGGCTCCTGTTTTCCCCACCTCTCTGACCCAGTTATAGAACTGTTTTCTCCTCCTCTGTGGTAGAAATACTTTCCCCCGCTTTCATCACCGCTGTGGCTGTATTTCCCCTTCTCTACGGCTCTCTGACTCCCTCCTTTGAGTACACTTTTGTTTATTTGTTTCGTTTAACCTTTATTTAACCAGGGTAGTCACACTGACATTGTCACATCTCTTTTGCTAGCGAGCCCTGGAGTCCTACATGCCTTTTGCATGTTCTCCCGCGCAAACGCGGGGAGAACGCGCAAACTCCACGCAGAGAGGATGCGGCCGGCCGGGTCTCGAACCCGGAACCTCCTCGCGAGGCGGCAGCGCTAGCCGCCGCACCGCCTCGCCACCGTGCCGCTACGTATTCTCCCCTCTTCACCCTCCGCGCTCAGGCATCGTCCAGCGCCGGTTATCTCTTCCCGCTCAGAAAGGGGAGGCCAACTCCGAATGAGACAAACTAATCTCTCCATCACCTTCCTCTCCTCCTACCACACACAACCCCCCCCCCACCTCCACCCCCCACCTCCACCCCCCTCCTCACAATCCCTCCCCCTCTCTCCGCGCAGAGCACCTCCATTTGGTTTATCTCCCCTCATTGTTTCGCTGGAACGTTTCCAAAAGCAACCCCTGCCACCCCACCACTCAACAGATAACAATTTAAACCGAACTCCGTGTCCCATAACAGCCTTTTAAAAGGTTGCTGTTGAGGTAAACGGGGTGAGATGGTTTCTGAGGAGATAAAAACCAGTGAAAAAAAACGTGCCTGGTTTTGTTAGCGGTTTAAGTGACGCATGTTTTAATCAGAATGATGAGACCCACCACCTACCCCCCCACCCCCCGCCCCAAACCAAAAAATAAAAAAATAAAAAAATAATCTGTGCATTCTAAGCAACCTGGCCTTACAGTTCCCTACTGTCAATTAAATACCTAAGGCTTCTGAATTCATAACTCCAGAAGTGCGTTTTGGGCAATAAAATACCTTCAGCCACATTTTCCTGGAGCATCAGATCAATGCTGCAGGATGGTAGCAAAGTGATCCCAGTAGGTCGTTTCTCTGCCTTCAGCAAGAGGTGGTTTAATACATTTATTTTTGGCTACAGACACACACTTCTAATGAACAAACACAGCTTGCGTCTTTTCTCTATTTCTCTCTCCCTCGCTCACTCCTCGCTTACAGAAATGGAAATACAGCGCAAGAGTATTGAAATAAAACGTATTATCCAGGTTTTGCGAGAATTGCCGCTGTCAGATATCGTAATATCTTTCCGAAAATACACCGCTGTGAAATATGTTTACCGCATTTTCAAAAAAAGTAGCCCGCAAATTTGTTATATTATATCTCTCTCTGTCTGTCACTCTCTCTTTCTCACACACACACACACGCACATTCACAGGCACACACACACAAACAGCCATTCTCACCTATGCTGTCTCCAACAGGTCGTCTTGCACATAAACCTTAAACCTTCCAGAGGATGCATTACTTCAGGTTGCCTGACCTGTCTGGAGTAGTAATCGGTCCTCTGTGCAGGGGGGGTCACAGGTCAAGTAAACTGACAAGGACCCCTGTTGCCCAGACAACACAGGGCCGATCCTGGATCAGCAGGCCGCCTCTCCTTCGCGCTCGTGGGAACAATCATGGCCGCTTGTTCTCAGCACCCCCTGTCTGAATCAGTTCCAGTTTCCTTAGTGGCCTGGATGATGTAGCCCAGAGGTAGGGAACACACTTTCTGGAATGCCAGTTGACCTGATGCAGTGAGGTTCTTTTATATATTTGATAGATTATGCTTGATGTCCACATGAAAATACGCATCTTTCTGCATCAACCGAGTTGTTTGCAATGGACAAGTATCTTTGTGTCTTTTGAGCAAGATTCTGAATAAGATCTGGAAATGTTTCCAGTTTCGAGCTACGCTTTTTGTGAAAACATGGAATCGAGTCTGCACCGGTTCATTTTTGTATTTTCCGTAAAACGTGTCACACAGGCTCACTGGAATGTCTTCAGCTGTCGTTCCTGAGCTTATCAGTAAATGTAGCTCAATCAAATATGTGTTTTTATCAAAAGTGGATTTCGGACTCCAGTCCTAGAGCCCCACAGTGTCTGCAGGATTATTTTATTTGAGTTTTTTTTTTTAGTGTGGATTCCTTTCAATCAGCAGCCAGGTAGGCTAAAGCCTTGGAAACCAGGTTGTTGGAGGTTTATCCAATCAGTGACTTGCAGTGCTGGAAGGCTGAACAGACACCAAAAAAAACCAGCAGACACTGCGGCCCTCCAGGACATAAATAAATATGTAATATCCCTAAATTATGATTCTGTGTGACGGCTTTCAGATGAATGGCCGGTGCCACCTGACCTGAATCGACTTATTAAAATTACATGATGTTTTAAAAAAGGCTGAACAGAGATTGATAGTATTGTTTGTCTTTCTGTCAGTGCTTTTAAGAGCCTAAGCTGAACAGATAAATTCGATAGTGCTACAGGGGGGCGGTTGTAATTCTCCGTGAGTTACAGCGATGAATCCCGCGAAGAAAACCCTCTCGTGGTTCCTGGTTTTTTGCTCATTGATTCTGTGTCCCGGGCTTTCTGCTAGCGCCGCCGCGCAACGCCACGAGCGGGAAGCAGACGGGAGAGCCTCACGACGGCGCGGCCGGAGAGAGACCAGCTCCCCGCGTCCGCCGCTCGCCCCTCCTCTGAATTAACAGCGGCCAGACCTGTTTGAACGAGAGGCTGAAATATTAATGGAGCAAACGAGGCCCCTCTCCCGGGCGGCCTCGGCGCGGTCGCGGTCGCGCTCGCGGTCCCGTTCGCCACGGCGTAGCGCGTTCGGCCCGGCCCCAGCGCACCTGGCCAGATTTGCCGCGGCGAATGAAGAGTTTGATGATTTATCGATCGCCGCGCGGAGACCCATAAACGCTGACACGGAGCGTGGCAGGCAGGCGGGCGGGGGGTGGGGGGTGGCGGCGGGGGCGGGGGGCGGGGGTGGGGGGTGGCGGCGGGGGCGGGGGGCGGGGGGCGGGGGGTGGCGGCGGGGGGCGGGGGGCGGGGGTGGGGGGTGTTTTCAAAAGAGGGCTGAGCCACTAAGGACACAGGAAGAATGTTAGTGAGTCGCAGTATTGCACTGTTCTACTGTGCTGTAATACATATGCCAATATAGCAAGACAGAGAGAGCGAGAGAGCAGCCAGTAATGTTAATGTGTGCATCTGTGGAGAGTTCTCGTGCGAGCAAGTCTTGATATTGTTACCATGGTTTTCTTTTAAACGCGCATGCAATGGCATCTCAATTAAGCAAATTTGAATTAAGACTCATTGAGAAAGAAAACTGCAGGCTGATTCGCCAAACATTTCAGCAATTCAGCCGAAGCTGCAAAAAAAAAAAATAGTCCCGGTTCTGCCTATGCAGTCGTGGCAGAGCTGTCTCTTTGAGGCCTTTGTGTGCCGTGTGTGAGCCAGTGCGAAGGTTAACACAAAGCTTATCGCTACTGTAGCCGCGTGAAGGCCACCCTCTATCAGCAACCCTTGTCACATTGCAGGAGGGAAGGAAAATGGAGTCCGCACATCACAATTACGGCTCTCTAAATCAATGCTTTGTTTACTCACCGAAGCAGCATTATCAACATTTCGACCCGCGCCGGGTTTTTTTTCGGCCCGAAGAGTCTCAGCGGGGGTCGAAGTCCTGATTCTTCCCCCCATTTATCACTCCCCCTGTTTCCCTTTTCCTGCATTAATATCCCATGCTGCACCTGCGCAAGCTGTCGGGCGTGAGCGCATCACTGTGTTGCTGCAGGAGGAGCTGCCTTAGCACTGTCTCCGCTTCAGCGTGTCTTCGCCCAGCGTGACGTTCAGGCATAAGTCACGCTGATTTGCGATTGGTCGATGTCCGGGAACATCCGAGCGACCGGACGTCGATCGCGGTCCCTCGTCGTTGCGGGCAGCGGCACGCGCTGCAGGCGAACGAGCGGCGCGCGCTAAAACCTTTCTGCTATCGATTTACCTCACTGTCCTTTGGCAATTATTTTCGAAATAACGCGAAACAAGACAAGCCACACATCTGGCCCTCAGCCGCCTTATTGGAACCGCCACTCACGCCCTCTCACAAGTGGTTAATCACTGCAATTGGGATTGCGCTGTTCGATCAGGGCTCGGCGAATCTCTGTCTGCACCACATTCGACGCCGGCGCGTTTAAAGATACATCACAAACCCGTCAGGTGTTTTCACCCATCACTGAGCCTTGCTGAAGCATTCGTGCTTCCTTAGCCACCCCTGAGGTTTAATGAAAAATTTGCCACACTTCAGTGTTGAGTGTTGCCACTTATTGTGGTAAGCAATGCAACCAAGTGTGGCTTGGTTTGCTTTCATTAGCTATAGATGGTACTTTATCTATACATTTCTGTAGTGTTCAGCAAAATAAAGGGTTTCCAACATTGCATTGTACTACAACTCCCATAAAGCATTTCGCCAACATAAGGAGGGTCACCATTTTGTGTCAAATGGCTTAAAGTGACTAATTACAGTACACAATTGACATGCCAGTTTTGATGGTCAAACAATTGCTTGACCCCATATGGGAAAAGTGAAAGGAAGGAAAGTGCCTACATTGCGAAAAACATGTCTTTGAGTGAAAAAGTGCAACAGCATCTGCCTGGTACACTACACACAGACGGATTTCATTTATTTGAACAATTTACAGTCAGGGGCACCACCAGGGATTTTAGGCCCCATTAAAAGATCTCACATTGGGGCCCACCAGCCCAGGCAACCCCAGACAATACTGTGCCCCGTTACGGCTTCCTTCTTGCGATTTAACAGTAAATCACACAAAAAAAGTGATGGAAGATGGGCAAATAAACGGACAAGCATCAGTTAGGGTCTGTGATCCAAAACCAAGGGATTATCCATCAGCAGTTAGGGTCTGAGATCAACACTGAGGTAGAATCATCTGCCACCTGGGGAAAAGACAAATGCTTTTGCACAGGGCTGCCCAACCCTGTTCCTGGAGAGCTATCATCATACAGGTTTTCGCTCCAACCCTAAAAAGCACACCTCACTCAATAGCTAGAAATCTTGTTGAGTGGCTGCGTAGTAGAGTCAGGTGTGCCAAATTATGGTTGAAATGGAAAACCTATAATCTCCAGGAACAAGGTTGGGCAGCTCTGCTTCTGGAGGTCATTCAAGATTTCGCAGATGCATTCTTAATGCTAATATTCCACTGGACAAAAGGGGATAATCCCAAATTATATGCGTTTTTTTGAACAAATGGCAGGACAATTCCATCAGCTGAATAGTTTGACAAAAGTTTTTTGCTGAAGACTGCTTTACATAAAACATCTGACAGAATAACAGATGACAGATGAATCAATAGAATGGACAGAAAGATTATGCTTTACATATTTTCTTGTTCTGCAATAAAAATCTGTTACAGCAGATTTGAAGGTTTTTTGCTGATACACAATAAATTGACTATAACATAACATAATCCTTATCAAATTAAATACAAGCCATGTTTTTTTTTTTTTCTTTTCTTAAAGCTATTAGGATTCCACTTTACTCAATTGTGTAGCTCCAAACTGGAAACATTTCCCAATATTATACAAAATCTTGCTCAAAAGACACAAAGAATATGTCCATTGTAACTCTGTTGATGCAGAAAGATGCAAATTTCCATGTGAGCATTAAGCATCATCTATCAATGATAGAGGAGACTGTTCAACAACTGACAATGATCACATTTACGCTCAGGGTTAAGAGCTTTCCATTTTCATTTGAGGTGTGTCAATGACATTCACCACTTTCTTTTTCATTCAGCGTTTTTAAAAATATCCTCAGATGCAAACTATTTTCTTACATTAGCACCATTATCTTAATGTTAAGTGCTTTCATTTGTATTATGCATTTCTCGCTGCATCAAACTAACATCCCCTGTAGAAAATTTCAAAATATTGCAGGATTTCCAACTGAAATTAATGTGTGTAGTAAACATCGCTGTCAATCATCGTCTGTGCTTCATTAGTGGTAATTGCTTTATCAACATAGATGATTGAAGTGGTGCAGTCGGGATAATTGCTTGAAACACGGCTTGACAGAAAGGCTATCGACCTCTTGTTGGTGGAGGACTGAAGTGCATGTGGGAGAACAGGAGACAAACCGGTGGCTGTAAACATAAACAAAGACTTTTCAATAAACTTGAGCTTGAGGCAAGGGAACACTGGAATGACTGTGTTCGCTCTCTTTAAAGACTACATTTTAAAGATAGGAACATTGCATGGATGCGCTGAACTGCTCATTCGGCAAAGAAGTTGTGGATGGCTGTTTGAAATGATAACGGCAAGTATCGGAGAACAGGAATACCAATGCACATATAACTTTCATGACGAACAAGACTGGATCTCCCAACTATGTCATAAGGAGTAATTTGTCTCAATCTTAAGACCACTATAATTTAAAGCAGGTGTTGCATTCACTGTGGGTGTTTTGCCTTATCATGTACAGACAGAAAAATGACAGGTTTGTTTCAATGTCTGGGTGAATTTTACCTTTTTAGGCTTGGCGATTACCATACTTCTCTGCAGTTAAAGCTGTAGTTTCATACAGCCTCCTACACCTTTGAAAAATACTGTAGATGGTCTGCGAGTTTCCTGTATTTCTAATGAGAAAGCAAAAATAATATCAAGGTCAAGTCAACACCATATGCTATGTTTCACGTCTTCAAAAAGATAAATTAATTACAAGTAACACTCCAAGTGATAACTGTATGAAACTGAAAAAAATATTCATAAATGAAAGCCCATTTCTGAAGTGGAAATCAAGAAATTAGAAACAAATTACCAGCCCTCAATTATGAGAGCACTTGGATCTCTGAATTGAGATTGTAAAATACATTAGACTGAGGTAGTGAAGCCATTGCTGAGGCCGCTTTATCTAATTAACTCTCTCAGGTAATACCTAATAACATTTTTTTTTACATACAGGATTGAATTCTATCCAAAAAAGGAGTAATTATAAAAGTGTGCATGTGCGCAGGTACAGTACTGCTAAGTGGAATGAATTTTGTAGCATTATTAATGCCTGAATCCTCGCTTCCAGAACATGCCAGATAAATAAATAAACAAATAAAATGTGTCTTCAGTACAATATTGGCTTTTGACCAAAGCACTGGATGTCTTAGAACATTCTGCTAATTATAGCTACTGTACCTTGGGCTCATAATCTGTGCAGCAGGGATTTGGCATGGCATTAAAAACGTCCTATGCAATTAAAATAGATTAAAACAAAACTAAAATATCAATAAAATTTGGCCTCAAATGTGTAACTCAATCATAACGCCATTTAGGGCCGTTCCAACCAACCTAGATTCCAAAAGTTTTGGCGGAAGGCCAAGCACGGATCCGTCCGATGGAGGAAGCGCGTCCTTTAGGTTCACATTCACAAATAGAACGTCTGCACCCTTCTCTCCAAGCATTAAAATGAAAGACTGGCCAAGTTCTGCTGGCTCTCAAACCCGACAGGCCAGAACTCTCTGAAATACAAAGCCCTGCAGAGACACCACTTCAGACGAGCCCTTCAGGGCCAACCTGCTCTAAAGCTGGCGGCATGGAAATCGCTGAGCCTCAGGATCAAACCGCTGCGAAGAACATTCCGGAACAACTATTAAAAGGAAGAAGCATTGATTTAAAAAGCAAAAGTGCTTTAAATTTGGTAAATGCAAGACAGCGCTGTCGGGGCCTTGACAGAACCAATTGGCAAAGAGACTCACAAACAAAAACTTGAGTTAAAAAAAAATCTATTTCAGACTCAGCAACCAGGTGACCTGCAACTGAAAAGAAAACATTGACTTAAAAAAAAGTACATGGCAGTAAAATCCTCTGTCCTGACATGATTGTGAGAAACAGTGAGTTAATAATAATAATAATAATAATAATAATAATAATAATAATAATAATATGCTGTGTATATACAGGCAGTGGATGAAAATGGAATCACTTGTTGAAAGTTACTTGTTAGGATGTTGTGCTACATTGTGAATGCACTGTGACATAGGGTTTGGAATTCTATAGCAGGAATATAACACTACGCTTCCAAGTCAACTCTTAGTGGATGGAAGTGGAAGGAGGACTCTTTTCATAATATTCCATAGAGGCTTCTTTGGGTTCAGATGGTGACTGGGGTGCAATGCTGCTTAATTAACCATTTGAGCAACTGCCCATGCTCTGTGGGCTCAGGGGTAGCCATCTTGAAACATGCCATCCTTTGCGGGAAAGAAATGCCTTAACAATGGAAGAAGAGCAGTACTAGTTGAGCTCCAGCCACTTGAGTACCAACTGAAAAGGGCTTTGCCGTTGAATGGCCTGAGTCTGTCCACACCATGCTGGAAACGTGCCCCCCACCGTTAAGACTGCTGGAACTGCTGATCTCACAGAGTCATTTTTCGTTCACTACCTTATGTTTGCATGCAGTGTATCAGTGAGTGTTTTTATAATTACAATAACAGCTGTAACATCAATGCAATTAGAAACAGGTGCAGACTTTTTTCTGTAAATAAATAAGAGGTGTTCCTGTTGACAGATAGTCACAGAGGAATTTGACAGAAGGGTGGGGGTGGGGGTGAGAGGGGTGTTTTACAGAAAAGTATAAGTAAACCAGATCAACACAAAGGGTCACCACAGTAAATGCATTAAAAGAGAACCTGGAGCAGACAGACTCATAAATTAAGACTAAATGGAAAAATTCAGCATTAGATTTCCCTGAAGTTTTTTATTTATTTACTTTTTTATAAATAATTTTGAATTGTGTCCTCTCCATTTTACATCAAGAAGTGTACCATTTTATTTAGACCACAGGGAAACATAAGCTATGGAATGTGAGTACCAGACAAAACTTCGGACTGCACTTAATTATTTTATAATATGAAATATTGCTGTGCATATTACTGGGCTTTTGTAAGATATAAGGGAATTTCCAAGCAGTACTGTGGATCTCAGTGATTGGGCTGATTATGAAGAGAAATAACCACTCTATTGTCAGACTGCCAGAGAGAAACAACTGATATTTCACCGATAAAATTGCCAGATGAATGTGTGAGTGATGGACAAGGTGAGGTCTCGTCGAAGGCACAGAGAGCAAACGCATTTCGAGCAGTTAGTTCTGTACCACTGATGTGTTCCGTGGGGTGTCAGGAAAGCACACTGAACAGCCCTGAGATAAATCATATTTGGTTTTTGTTGGGGTTCTCGCGATCTAGGTCAGTGAATATTTGATTTGTTAATGAGTTAACTGGAAGTAAATCACAGTGTGTAATTGAATATGCAGACCTGCAGGCTAACACTGAATACAGAGGTGTGCACATGGATGCGTGTGTGTGTGTGTGTGTGTGTGTGTGTGTGTGTGGATGATGTCATATGTTGATTTTAACACAAGATGAGGATGTAAACACTATGTAGCTTGTGTGGTAAGTATATTGCACTGGTGTGGAAATAGTTTAGCTCTGGAAGGTTCTGTGAACACTGCATTTTGGTGTTGGTTTAGCACTTAACACCCCCCCCCCCCCCCCCACCTATCCAATGGAAGCCCAATTCCCCTTTAAATGCTGCAGTAGTCAGCGGGGCAGGGTGGACCGTGATTGTTTAATTCCGCACACTGAACCCAGTGAAACCCTCACACACGACCTAATCATATTGCACGTACCAGGCATGCTCAGTGGAAGTTAACCCACCAGGGCTTTAGTGTACAGTTTGGGAACTAGGGTTGGCTATCGTTTAAGTTTTTTCCAAATCCGGTTCCGATTATTTTCTGATTCTGCGTATCAAATGTGGTTCTTATCGAATCCTGGTTCCGATTCTCATTATATTGTTTGAGTATGAAAATGTGTTGTACGCAAAACCACTTTTATTTTCAGCATATTGTGGCTGCCATAAACAGTAGACATTTTGATAAAAAGTAAAATGGAGGGTACATAATGCATCGCACAATGAAGGCCACGGTCACGGTGGAGGAAAGCAATTTGTTGCGCTCCCAGAGTTATTATTAGCCGTCGGTGGACTATCAAGGTTATAAAAATGCTGAAACATCATTGTGTCTGTAAGAAAAACAAGGACAAGAAACCATATATGAACTTTTGTGTGCTCCGTGCAACAAAAACTGCTTTTAACTAACGTTATTATAATAGTTAAAAGCTGCCAGGTCTATCATACCTAATAACGTTAGTTCAGAACATCTTAGGTAAAAAAAAAACGAATATAACAAACATACAAATTACTGTTTCTGACAAAGCATCTCAGCTACAGCTAATGGAAGTTATAGCCCAAGTGCTTAACGGGGAAAAAATGGCTAATTCACTACAGATGTGGCTTGATTTGGCTTTCTCCTCATGGCCTGAATCCACTTCTGTCCTTACTGGCTCAGTCTTTTTGCATGGACTTCTTGCGTGCACTTAACACTAAAAATCATTGTTCTCAGCTTTTTTATTTGTATAGCTCACCATACAACCACGTTTCGGCATTTTTATAATCTTGGCAATCCCCTGACTGCTAATACTAACTATATGATGTGCAACAGATTGTTTTCCCAGATTGTCGGGGCATGGCCTATTACAGGCATGTTGATGCATGTGTATTTTGTAACCAGCAATGTAGATGTAAACACAGCAGGTCCCGGCACCTTATTAAAATTCTTTGCATCTCACTCATCATGAATTCTGTTGAAAATACATTTTCAGGGTTTTGTAAACAGATTTGAAATGCACATTTCTTAACGAGTTGGAAATTTGGAACCGGTTCTAATTCGGAACCGGCTCTCGATACCCAACCCTACTGCATGCCGATGCCCAAATGTCCCCCTTTATCCTGCAAGTGCTCATTTGTTGCTTGCTGAGTGCTGAAACCTGAAGCGTGTCATCTCTCAAAAGCATGTGTCACCTGAGCACAACCTTTCTGTCAAGAGCACTGACACAACCTGTTTTTTCCTGAGCACTGACACAAACTCTCTCCTGAGCACTGACACAACCTTTCTCTCCTGAGCACTGAGACTTTTCTCTCCAAAGCACTGACAGCTTTCTTTCCTGAGCACTGACACTTTTCTCTCCCGAGTACTGACACCACCTTTCTCTCTTGAGTACTGATGCAGCCCTTCTCTCCTGTGCACAGACACAGACTTTCTCTCCTGAGCACTGACACTTTTCTCTCTTGAGTACTGATGCAGCCTTTTTCTCCTGAGCACTGACACTTTTCTCTCTTGAGCACTGACAGCTTTCTCTCCTAAACACTGACACTTTTTTCTGAGCACTGAATCAGCCTTACTCTCCTAAAATTTTGTCTTATCTGAACACTGAGAAAAACAATGCTTCTAAAGACTAAAGACTAAAAGTTATGTTGCCGATGCTTATAAAAGCTTGTCAGTCCTAGACTCATCAAACATCTCTCCTGAACCCTGATGAGGCTAGTGATATTCTCCTTAGCGCTGATTAATATTGACACTCTTGAACAGTAGTGAATCTTTTCTGGCCTGAGTTGTTGATTGAGCTGACGCATGCATTTTCTTAACAGTGCTTATATATGACATGACTTCAGTAAACACTGGTCGGGTAATCATGTCTCTCTGAATACTGACAAAGCATATCTGAACACTGAAGCCTCAAGTGTGTCTTTTTCTTAAACTATTAAAACGCCTTTACTCCTAAGCACTGAAATATGAAGAACGTATGCCCTGAACATGTGATAGATCTGAACACAGTTCACAGTTCAACTACAGCACTGGATAGTGTGAATACGCAATCAGGAAGATTTTTGCCGAAAAAAGGTGTGTGTGTGTGCATGTGTGTGTGTGTGTGTGTGTGTGTGTATAGGCGGCCTAACAGCCCTCTCTGTAATATTCAGAAAAAGCTTGTGATGCTCTACTTACAGGTTTTGAAGTTTCTGCTGAACTGCCAGCCTTTTAAAACCGTCTGTCCAAATACTGTCCTGTTTTTTTTTCTCTTTCCCCTCATGACTCGATGTGGATGTTGTGTGATAATGCATGGACCTTCACAAACTTAGACTGGAGTTCCTCCTCCTATTTTTGCGTGACACCAATTCCGTGTGTTCGTTTTTTGAAGCATCTCCATACCCTGATTTTGCAGTAATCTCACCATTTAGGATGTCCAGCCACGATTTCAGGCCCGTTCCATTGCTCCAGCCCGCCTCCTGTCCATTTTGGAGCGTGCGCGACAGCATGTGGCTCCACCAGAACGTGCGGCCAGCTGCCGCTTTCACGGTGCGGCTGGGCAGCCGAGCCGCGCAGTTTAAGCCGTATCGCGCGCGGGCCGCTTAGCCAGCGCGGGCTGGCGGCGGCACCCGGCACGGTTATTACGGTTATCGCCGAGATACCGCGCCAACCGAACCCTCCCCCCCCCCCCCCCCCCCCCTCCCCGGGCGTGGTGTCTAATCATCACGCTCCGCCTCAAGTTGGCCCCGACCGCATTTCGCACGGGCGCTCTCCGGGTCCGGTTGACAGCCGCGGGACGCGTAGCTGCACAGAGCGTTAGCGTTAGCGCCTCGCCCGCGCCCGCCGCTCGGCGGCCGCGACACCGTTAAATACGCCGATGGGATTCGGTCCAGCCGTGGTGCAGCTGATCCAGAGCCTGCCCAGATCAGTGCCTGCAGGCCATTTCATTACCAACTGCTTATAAATAAATCCATGGGTTTAATGAATCAAACCCAGTCTGGTGTCCATCCTCTGATGGTTTTTTTTTTTTTTTTTTGGCGAGAACAAACTGGATGTGGCAGTTTCTTATCTGAATGATCGGACTTTATCTTAATAAGATCCGTAGCCATTTCCAAGCGTTGTCTCTGAGGGGGTCTCCCAGACAGATGAAACTATGTAGTGGCGGGGGGAAGAGGGAAGGGTGTTGGAGGAGGGGTGGTGGAGGGATGGAGGGGAGGTGATGTAGGGTGTGTCCTCGCTGGATGTTGTGATTTATTTTCATCCTAGGTGAATGTAGCACAGAACATAAATATCCAAATAGAGACACTAACAAATAGCATGCGGTGTATAGCGTGTATCGGTATTGACTCTGTGTGACCCTGTGTTTGTCTTCTGTTTGTTGTGTTTGTGCCTCTGCTTGGCTCTGTCTCCCTGTGTGTGTGAGCCCGTGTCTCTGTCTTGCTGTGCATCAGCGTGTCTCTTCCTCGCTCTGAAACTCTCCTGATCTCTGGATGTGTCTCTGTGTGGTTCTGCCCTTATCGCTCTGTCTCTGCGTTTTTCTGGTTCCGTATCCTTATGTCACTGTCTTAGTGTGCGGTTCTCTGATTAGCTCTCTGTCTCACTGTGTCTCTGTGTTTCTTTCCTTATTGCTTTCTGCCCCTGTGTCAGTAGCTCTGTCCATCTGTGGTGGCACATATCTGCTTTTCTCCAACCCCCATCCCCCATTCTCTCTCTCTCTTTCTCTCTCTCTCTCTCTCTCTCTCTCTCTCTCTCTCTCTCCCCCTCTCCCTCCCTCCCTCTCCCTCCCTCCCTGGTCAGTGTATCTCTCATAGTGTGCAGGACAGTAGATTACCGCCCTGCTCTGTTCTCCCGTTGTCTCTGTTTGAAGCCGGTAATTGAACTCTTGCCATCCTCGGTTCCAGCCCGCACAGCGGCTGTCAGCCCGCAGCCGACTGGGCGGTTTGAAGCCGCCCGGCCGGTTCCATGCCCCCCCCGTTTCAGCAGGGCCGCAGGAGTGAGGTCAGCGCCTCCGCCGTTTCTGCCCCTCTGCAGATAGGAGGCCGGGGGGACACCGCCAGAGCTGCTTATTCCATTGATTTTTTTTCCCTTCGCCGTGCACCCGTCAGTCTTACGCGGAGAGAAACGCGCGGAAAGCCAGCAGCTGCGTTTACCGCCGACCCGCCGTAGTCGAACCTGGGCCCTGGCCGGGGGGCGCCACGGGCGTTCGCCGCTCAAAAGCGGCCCTCGGCGATGAGCCCTAGCGTCAGCTAACGGTAGGTTTGACAGCCGGTTGGCACCGAGCCCAGAGCGGGGAGTTTGCCTTTGCGTGTTTTTCCAGCGCTAAATCCTAGCGGGAACGCAAGCCTGCTACGCGCCCATGAGACGGCAGGCAGGGCCTCGATGGTGAAGCGATGGCGGGTTTGAGGAGCGTTCCGCCGCTTGTGATCTTTGCTTCCCGCTCGCGTTCGTACGCTGTCGCCCGCGATCCGAAAATCATCATTTGGGCGAGGTTGTTGTTTCCCAGAAAAGGCTCCGTTGCTAATCACGGTCCCCCACCACCCCAGAGGGTTTTTCCTGAGAGTGCAACCTCACGAAAGCTGCTTGACGGAATAGTCTGGAAGAAAAATAAGCACCCTCAGATCAAAGTACACACAGATCAAGTGTTTTTTTGTTGTCTTGTTATTTGCTTTCGCGTTTCCCCCAGTGAAACCAGCGAGGGAAGAGATCAAGGCCAGCCCGAACAGGCTCCGCCCCCCACTTGCGCGGTTCCCATCTCTCGTAGAACTGGCTCGTCCCCACGCCGGGTTTTGTTTTCTCAGAGCGCGGCTAAGCAGAACGTCAGCTCTGGTTTTGCGGTTGCCTAATGAGCTGGCTTTGCATGCTGGGAGACGTCACCGGTCGTAGGGAACTCCCCCTCTACTAGGATACTGTTCAGTTTCATGGAAGTGCAAAGCTCTTAAGATGGGGGGGGGGTGCCCTGCCCCAGAGGAGAAGAGGAGGTGGGTCTCGAGGGATGGGGAGCGGGGCGGGGTGATTATAAACCCTCTGTATAATCAGCAGCATGTAATTAAAGCCACCTGGGGTGTGAATGAGTGGTGGGTCTTTCCGTTCTTTTCAGTGACTCGAATCATGTGATTCAGACGACTGAAATGCATTCACTGGCTCTTTCATCTATAAACCCTGGGCCTGATTTACTAAGGAAGTAGTCGCAGTGCAAAACATTTGCTATATTGCAGCTCTGTTGCAGTCATAGATATCTACCAAGCATGGTCCTAGTTACACAATTGAATAAATTCGACGCCCTCATTTGCAGTTTTGTGGGAGGAGACACCCATAAAAAGGGTCAGAAACAATATGGGGTGCATACACGTCCAGATTGCAAGGCGCTAAGCAATGGATATGGAGCAACCAGGCACAAATCGAGAGGAAGCATTTTATTATTTTATCTACTTGTTGTTTTAGACTGATCGTCCTGGTTTTATAAGCTTTTCATCTGGTTTTATTAAACCGGCATGATCAAACGAAACTGTGTTACAGATTACCGTTTCATGCTGCTCTCTGCTATCCGGCTTGCAAATGGAGATGCAGTCTCAGACACGCACAGCCGTTTTGGGCTCATCTGTCATTAGCAGAAATTCATGAAGCTGGAGTGGAGAACATCTGTCCTCCACTGGGTCAAAGAAGATGAGCAGCTCCTAGAGCCCTCGGTCGCTGCAAATCCCGCTGCCTCCACCACGGCTGGAGGACAGCTGGACTTTATGGTCCTATATCCTGTGGTTGCCACAGCGCAGGCAAAAGATTGTTGGATCCAGCTGAGAGTTAGACCCGGTCCATATCAAACGGAGCCACTGACTCATGCTCCGGAGGGGTAAACACGGTGCCCCTCTCCACCTCAGGACTTCCAGATGCCCAACAGGCCTGACATTCTGGAGGAACAGGAGCTCTCCTGCCTGGTTCCTACAGCTCGACCATTGTTGGGTGTCCCCAGGCTGTTGGCCATTCCCACTGGCTGCTGTATGAAGCCGTGTGCCACTGCTGCTCAGCCAGCTGACCTGCAGGCGGCTGCATCTCCCTCCTCGGACAGGAACCCTTCACCACTTCCTCTTACTGTTTCGCTGATTGTTGATGATTCCATTGTAAGGAGGATTAGGTCAAAATTAGCGGTAACCCGCTGTTTCCCAGGTGCTAGGCTTTTAGATATTTTAAAAGAAAAACCGATTAATCATCCTTCCATTCAGAATGTAATTATCCATGTTGGCACCAATGACACTTCTCACCAGCAATCAGAGATCTTAAGATAGGATTTTAACTGTCTTTGTAATGTACTTAAAGACTGCGGGGAGCGTGTTTTTATCTCTGGACTCCTCCCCTCTTTTAACCGAGGTACTGGTCATTTTAGTAGGCTGCTCAGTCTCCATTCATGGCTACAATCAGTGTGCACATCACAAAACAAGGTCTTTATTGATAACTTTAACCTTTTTTTGGGAGTGCCTGTCTTTTGTTAATAGTGGTGGCAACCATCCCAGCCACACGTGTGCTATCTGCAAACATATTCCACATGATACACACTGCCCCATACACCAGATTAATCACCAACTCCACAAACTCTTCTACTACACCATTTCTGTTTCACACCGTCAGGCTCTCTTGCTCCCCCTACTGGCTGGCAGACCATTGCACAGACGCACAGTCTAACTCAGTGGTCTCCAACCCTGGTCCTGGAGAGCTACAGCGTCTGCTGGTTTTCATAGTGACTGCACTTCATGAATCAATTAGAGCAGTTGATTACACAGTTCAACTCAACTCACCTGGTGCCTTGGGTCTCAATTGTGTGCTGATTTGAAGGTGAAAACAAAAACCAGCAGGCCCTGTAGCTCTCCAGGACCAGGGTTGGAGACCACTGGTCTAACCGCACAGCTACAGTCATCCCTGTAGTTATGGACAAGAGGCCTATAAATGTTTTTTTGTGATGAATTGGTAAGGAATCACTGTAATCTACTTGAGATTAGAATGGTTTGCATGGTTTCCACTACGCATAATTTATCCTCTGTCAACTCAGTTTCTCTGAAACTAGCACTAAATAATGTTAGATTATTGGCTAACAAATCTTTTCTGATAAATTAATTGATAATGGGACATAAGCTCAACTGTATAGAAAATTATAATAGTAATTTTTGGTCTCTTTGAAATATGTGAATGTAGGCTGCATGTCTAACATCACAGCATCCCAACTATAATAAAGCAATGTGGCACGATATGTTGTGGTGTTTCACCAAAGTAGTGATGGCTAAAGGGTGATGTTAGACACAAGGTGTGTGTGTGTGTGTGTGTACTATGTGGGGTGTTGGGGTTGCTTAAATTTGTGAATATTCATTTGGTGCCGCATCAGAAAAAGTTTGTGAACCTATGCACTAGAGCTTAAGTGACGTTGTCATAAGGCAGAGGGGAGATGGACGAAAAATAAATCTCAGGTGTTTCATGACATATTTAGAGAGAAAATGACTGCATTCAATAAGGCCATTAAGTTGGCTAGACAGCAGCATTTTTCAAAAATGATGATTGCTCATTATAATAACCCCAGAGCGCTCTTTTCCACTATCGACCGCCTTCTCAATCCTCCCTGTGCCCACAAAAGTGATTTTTTTCTTCATATCAAAATGCACAGAATTTGATTTTTTCAAGGGCAGAGTTGAAAATATTATTTCTGGTATTAAAATCCCTACTCATGAGTTTGATGTAATAGGACCCCTAGTCCTCCATGAAGAGTCATCTTAGATTGTTTATTAATCATGAATGACATGCTGTGCGAAGTTTTACTGAACTCAAGTCCTCAACCAGTCTTTAAAAATTAGGGGGACCCTAACACCACCTCTCTTTTTAAAATGGATATTAGTGCTCTATCTGACAATGTCTGAAGTATGGCTAATTACTCCCTTCAAACTGAGGAGTTACCATTGGCTCTCAAGACTACTCTTGGGAAACCTTTTTTTTTTTTTTTTTTTAAAGAAAAGCACCTTTTTATTACCTGTTTATTCTTAACAATTTGAACCAATTTGTAACCTGCCCTTTCATAGTAAGATGCTTAAGAAATTTGTGCTAAAACAACTGAATGAGTTTTTAATCACAAATGGAATTTTTGAAAACTCCCGGTTCAGTTTTAGATACAGGAGCACTACAGAGACTACTCTTGCAAGGCTTGTGAATGACATCAGAAGAAGTGCTGATGATAAAAGTCTCTCTGATCCTGCGCTTGTACTCTTGTACTAGACCTAAGTTCTGCCTTAGTTCTGTATTAGACACACTAGAAAAATGGGCGGGTGTCACAGGCCCTGCTTTTGCCTCATGGACCGTTCCTTCATTGTTAACCTGGATAAGCACACTTCTGATGTCCCATATGGTGTCCCTCAGAGATACATTCTGGGACCAGTCATTTTTCATCTTCATATGCTGCCTATGGGATGTGTTATCTGGAGGCATAGCATACAGTTCCATGCTGATGGTACCCAGCTTTGCATCTCCATGTCCCCCAATGATAAAAGGCAATTGGAAGGCCTCATAAACTGTATCTCAGACATTCAGATCTGGACGTCAACTGTTTTCCTACAGTTGATTCAGATCAAGGCAGAGGTTCTTGTAGGTTCAAAGACCCAAAGGAAAAAATTTGTCCCTTCACTTGGGTCTCTATCTGACTATGTCAAAATCCAGGTAAAAAACCTTTGTGTGATCATGGACCCTGAGCCTAACTTTGCGACTCATATGAAGTGCATAAAGAAATCGACTTTTTATCATCTTAAATCCATTGCCAAGGTACATCAATTTTTAACACAGGAGAGTGCTGAGAAACTAATAGATGTTTTTATTGTGAACAGACTTGACTACTGTAATGCCCTTTTTTGGTCTGTCATTATCCATTATCAATCACTTACAGTTAATCCAAAACAGTGCTGCTTGTTTGCTCTCTAAAACCAAAAAAGAAACTGCACATAACTCCTGTTTTAAAAGCTCTACATTAGCTGCCTGTTTGTTTTTGGATTGATTTTAAAAATATTATTTTAGTTTGCAAGTCTTTCCGTGGCCTAGCACCCTTCCCCTACCTATCTTTATTTTAAGGTATGTGCCTAATAGGGCCCTCAGATCCTCTGACAGTAACTTATTATTCACACCTAGATTCAGGACTCGGACCTTTGGCAGAGCATCATTTAGTGTCTGTGGCCCCAGCCTTTGGAATAGTCTGCAAGAGGATCTGTGGGCTGTTTAGTCCTTAGATGCAGAACAAGGTACTGCTTCACAATGGCATATTATAGCATAGGAATACAACACCAATGGGATAAACTAATAAAATAAACATTTGGAGTGACATCATATGCAAAATGAATTAATTAGGTGTACAGTAGACAATGTAAAGATAGGATGATATGATTTTAGGTTGCGTTCAAAAATAAAAATGTTATGAGGGAAAAAGACACAGGTGGCAATCTATTAACATCAATAGAACAACAGGTGGAAAGTTCCAGCACAATGAGCAAGACGTGGGGGTGGAAGGACTTGTCACGGATGAACTTGTGACGGGAGAAAGCTACAGGGCGTCTGAAGTTAAAACTGTCAGCTAGTCATTAACACATTACCCATACTGAAAGCATATGCAGAACAATTGTTTAAATTCAGAACTGTGTTTTTACACTGACTGCTAGCTGATGACTTCAATAGAAGTATTGTGTACTTTCAAAAATATATAATTTGATGTTATATCTGAAAATAAATGAGAAGTGATTAGTAGAAACGCATGAAAACCATTTTAAAACCTGTCTCTTACCCAGAGTGCTTTGTATCAGACAATGCATTTTGTTCATGTCCACCCTATGCAGCCCACAAGGGAAACTGATTTCACTGCCAAGGATGTGTGTACAGCCCAAAACCCTTCTCCGGCACCCTGTGTGTGAGCTATAAGCTATACCAGCACAGATAAATTACCGCCTGCTTTCAGGAGTTCTCACGCAAAGAGGAGAGTTGCCACTAATGCATGTTTTAGTAAATTAGACAGAATACTTAATACTATGTAAATACTAAGCCTAATTTACATAAACTCCACCCTGTTTGAGCATGTTCACTCCAGGTATACATGTGCATGAACACACTATGCATCAGATGAAAAGTTGCAGTGACATAATCCTCCTAAATGACATCCTAACAGCGATTTGGACCCATTGCGACTGTTTAGTAAATCTGACGTAGATATTGCGAACTTGTAACAACAGCTTTTTCGTCGGAGAAGTTGCAGTCCTTTAGTAAATCTGGCCCTGGCTACTTTCAGATAGTTTTTCATTCACAAACAACCCACATTGAGCCTGCATTCCTTCAGCACAGATTCGTTCAGCGAATCCTCCCTGCAGTCAAGCCTGTCTAGCTAGCTAACTGGTGTGCACTGATGTTCAAACACATTTGAAACCTCACTTCTCACTTTTTAAAAACTCAACTGTAATCTGCATGAACATGTTTACCATTTAAAAGAAATGGAATTGGCCATGGGTTCTCTTCATCTGCTCTTGCCTGACTGATTGTTGAGCGCATTGTTGAGACTAGTGCCTAACTCCGTTGGCAAAGCAGGAAATATCCTGTGACAGTGCTGACGGGTTATCTGTCAGACAGACACAATCGCTGACAGACAAGTCATCCCATCTGCTGAGAGTGGCTGTGTACTTTTAGGATATTTATCCTTCACCCTCCCCAACCTTTTCCTTGGTACGACTGCATTAAATGTGTGACAGTACATTATAAGCTAATAAGTAAAGTAATTTTCTTCTTTTTTTTTACTTTTAACTGCAGACCAAACACAGACCAAAATTTGTGGAATTTACTGTTTCATAGAAAGCTAATTAATATAGTCGGCTTACGTTATCATATTATTCATATGGTAATACATTATTAATATGATAATAATTACAATAATAAGGCAAGTAAAGAGGAAATTCAAGATCAGGTTAATGAAGAATATCCTACTGTCAAAAAATGATTTGCACATAAAAATCTTGATTACGACATTGGCAAGTTTGCTCAGTAAATTAATGTCAGTGCATCAATACCACTGCTCACATAACGTTTCTTCATTGTAAAACCTCTGCAAGTTATGCAGCGGCACATTGCACTTACAAGAACTGTGCAACAGCCTGCCTCTCCTTTGTGGAGGACTTGACTGCTTGCTTCATCTCTTTCCATTTTTTGCTGATCAGTTCTTTTAGTTCTTTCACTTTGTTTTTGTTCAGCAGTGAATGGCATCACTGATTCTTCAGAGCCTTCGTTCAACTTTTCTAGTTCAGGACTGGATACACAAAGTTGTTCACTGACTGTCTCCTCACTCGTCTGTGGGCGTACCTCCCTGTTCAGTGTTCTTCTCGGGAGCTTCTTAATAAACACACCCTGCCCTGCTCAAAGGCATCCATCTTTGTCGTAACTGTTTCCATCGGCTCAATATATCTTCAGCTATATTTAAAGAAGACCCACCTGCTAGCACTCGTGGGCAAATAGAGTGAGAACTAAATGTGCAAATAGAGGTGTTGCAGTTCAGTTCATTCACCTGCAAGCTGAGTTCAAACATAATTAAGCGGGAACCACCGCTAGCAGGTATGTATCTCTAGAGCTGCTGGTTTCCCTGTAATGAATTCCTAAAGTACCCTCCCTAATCCTGAGCTATAGCAGACGGAAGAGCGACCTGTTCGTGTGGAAGACTGACGCGGCTGCACACGCACGCACACACACGCGGACCCAGGTATATCTCGGCAGAGAAGTCGGGCTTTGGTACTAAACGAAACTTTTATTTTCTCATTAGCGAGTGTCACACCTTTCATTATCGCATGTTCACGTGTCATCGTTTGGCTCACTTGCTCAGCCTGTGTGTGGTCTCAGAAGCCAGTCGAGGCTGAGCAGCGCCCTGCCCCCCCCCCCCCCCATGCGTATCTCCAGTTTTCTCCTAATGGGGCTGTCAGTCGCAATGACTGTGAAGCTCAAAGTGAAACGTAATGAGCCGCGGAGTTAAAAGGCCCGTCCCACCCCAAGTTCATGAGGAAATGCGAGGAGGGTGAGGAAACTTTGAGTTGGCTATGTGTGATATCTCCCCCTCTCTCTCTCTCTCCCTCTCTTGCTATCTCTCTCTCTCTTTCTCTCTCTTTCTCTTGCTCCCTCACTCTTGCTTTCTCTCTGCAACAACAGCATAAATAATAACATTAATATAATAATTATTAGGTATTTAATATTATTAAATTCAATTTATTGTTTTTACCAATGTACAAGCAACACTTTATTAGTTTACTCACTGTCCCTCAGGTTGGGGCAGGCCGAGACGTTGAGCTGCGAGCATGAGCAGAGCTTGGGGGGTGCAAGGAGTACGGCGGCACTGGGGTCCCACTCCCTGGGGCCCTATAAAAGGGGCCCATAAATCCCAAGCTTGCACTGCCACATAGATTTCAATAGTGATGATATGAGTAGCCTATATACCTAACAGGTTTGCCATAATCTAGCCTATATAGTGATCAAAGTATGGTGGTCTAGCAACCTTGAAATATGTTCTAATTCTGCACGGTCATTGCAGAATCAGTGGTACTTACGTTCCATCAAGGGGGCCTCTATCACTGGAACGTTGAATGTTCAATGTAGTGAGTCAGTTTTATAATAGCCAGCGTGGTTGGCCTACTCAATTTCAAAGATGAAATATTCTCTTGTACATGGCCCACCCCATGACTACAATAAATGCTGGACTATTTATGAGTTTTGGAGTGATGGCTGCTCAGGCATTAGAAGCATGTGTTTAAAAAGAACAACCAAAAGACTTGACTAACAAAACTGTTGACTGAACATTAGGTCCATCCTTATGTTTCAATAGCCTTAGCCTAGAGTGCAAATTGATGTAGCCTAATTGACATATTGTAGACAGTTGCACACGTGAACTGACTAAAAACCCTTTGTTGAAAATGTTGTATTTTTAACTGGCAGTAGAACTGGTAATACTGCAAATTGATTTCTCAGACCCACATACTTCTGTCTTTATTTCATTAAAGTGCCAAGTCCAGCTGGTCGTGTTTCTCTGTTGATGTGTCCTTCAGAAAAAAATGGCAATTTCTATCAGTTATATATTTGGCACCTAGCATCCAATTCCCGCTAGAATATACTTTGAAAATAATTTAAAGACAGATAACTTTTTTGGTATGATTTAATTAATTGTGTATAAAAATAAAGTGTTATAACCAAAAATTACTTCTGGAACAGATTTTTGCTAAGCTTGCTCTAAAACAGTTTTTATATTTCCTGCAAAGGCTATCACATTGCTTCGTTCCATTGAGAGGTGATAGAGCTCTGAATTGCACATGTACTAACCTGAAATGTCAAAGGTAGCCACATTTTACATTAATGTATTGACCTGTTACATTTATTGTGACTTTCCCCTACGAGTCAAACCTATGCTGACTTGGAACTGGGAGATAAATGATCAAAACGGTATTTGTTTTGGTTTTAATGAGCACAAACATCAAAGTGAAGAAGAAAAAGAAACTACCATCTCATGAATTTACTTAAGCGTGTGAAGAACAGTTTTTATTTTATTTTTATAACTCATGCAGAGTTCAATGGAGAGAGCTCTAACTTGCAGGTCAGTTTGGGGACATTCACAGCATATATACCGACGCATTTTCTCATCCGTGTTTAAATTGTTGGGTGAGAAAATGCATTTTGTTACAACTGTGATACTTTACAATTGTGCTGGTTCTCCCCCAACCTAAATGAAGGCATAGCATCTAAAAATGCAGCTAAAAGTAAAAAAGGCACGACACCATATTTAACTTTGGCAATTAATATCACCATATCTGTTGGAGTATGAGTATAACACAGTAGCTAGAGTGATTAAACAAACAAAAAAGATACTGGAGAAGACTTCACTCTTCTCTCACAAATGAGTTTATTGGGGTGTTGCCACCAGCCATGTTTCGATCCGTGGCCGTCTTATCTACATTTTCAAAGATGAAAGGGCTGCAGGTGATACCTACAATTCAGCGCATAAAAAACTTTATTGACTGTGTTTGTGATGTAGCACCTCTGCAATTGCTGCGGTCATATGAGCTGTGATATGCAGACAGAAACACGCATCATCATGTCACAGTCATTATCAAAAATGCAGTAACTGGGTCAAAGGGGCCCCCTAAACTGGCTCTGCACCCCCTGTCGTAAGACCCAGGCTCCGCCACTGGCTGCAAGTGAGGCTGTTGGTCCTTCCCTGAAATGGACTCTCAGCATTTACTCTCTTGTAAGAGAGCAAAATTTGTTTTGGAATTTTGATATCTCATTAAAATATGATTTTCTGACACAGCCTGGGATTGAATTTGGGCTGTGCCAACGACTATGGCTGGTAGCTCCGGATGGCGACGTGTAATTGGCGTCTGCATCACCCTGGGAGTGGGAGGGATCATTCGGATAGGAACCCGCTTTTCATCAATCTCAAGCGACCCCCATCTTCTGAAAAAGATGCTCGTAAGCCAGCATTCAAAGCTGCATACGAAAGGTCTTCCTCTGACACCACTCTGTGCAAGCTTAGTTTGAGAAGCATCTGACAACACCACCTGTTTCAGAGAACTCTCATAGCGCCCGAATTGGCAGGGTGGTTTGCACATGGACCATGCTGCAGTTGTAGACAGTTGGACATTCCAAATTTGGGTGGGAATTGAATATATACAACCCCGGGTTTATAAAATAAGGTCTGAATCTTAAGTCTTAATATGTTTCACTATAGGGAAGGAAGTGCTTCTTTGTCTCTACCTCTCCTGTCTTGCAGTGACCATATATGCGTTCTTGTATGGGTAGCCATGTTTTTTGTGTCTACCTTTTTCAGTTGCTACGGTGTGGTTACTGAGCCTGTACGGGGTTGAGATTTGTTTCTTATTTGTATCTTTGATAGTGAAGAGATACTCTGCCAAATTGTATTTTTGATTTTGGGCCAAATAGCAATTAAGCTTGTTTTGTGGATTGGTTTGATTATTCCAATGTTCCAGGCATAATTTGTTTGTTTAATTATATGGTTCACTCCAATTTGTAATGTGCAGTGCTGGTCTATAAGATCTGGATTTGATATTAGTTGGTTAGTGAGTCTCATGACCAGCATGACCTCTCTCTCTCTCTCTCTCTCTCTCTACCTTTATTAGCATGACAAGCATGCCTCTGTATCGCTAACTCAGTATACCGTATATATACAGTATAAGCACAGTACAATATTGCAATTCAAGAAAACTCAAGCTAATGAAGGAGCACAGCCTGTTCAACTTGGCTCCATTGCCAGTGTTTCCACAGCGGGTTTGCAGACGTAAAATGCTGAAGACAAACGTTGGTGATAGCATCTACTAATATGCATCCTAATATCAGTGCTCGATCTAATGTCAGTGCAATAATAGAAAGCCACGAAAACAGAGACAAACAGCAAACACAACTTTTAAAAAAATTGGGAAGCTGAAATTGCATGATAGCGCTGACAGCTCAAAGTGTTTCCTTTCAGCTGTCGCAATTGTACAAAAAAAATTGCATGCCTTAGCCCTTGCAGCGCCGGGGATATGAATGTTTCTGTGTACTTGTCACAATATTGCATTCAGCGCAGTTCAGTTCACGGGAGAATGCTGACCTGTGACATTTCCTGTGTGACAATGCTGCCATGCCCATTAAGAGGAGAATAATATATTTTTAAAAAAAAAACAAAGTTAGCAATATGTCGTTTGCATTTAGTAGATATGCTCATGCCCTTTAATGAAATGGTTTCGCGTAAGCTCTTTTTGAATTAGGGACTCATTTCTCTTGCGTCCGTTTGGTCCTATTTGCTATCTTTTCCTCCTTCTCCGTTGCTCATTGTTTATGTTTCTCTTGTCTCTAGCTTCATGTCCTCCCATATTGATTGCCTTGCTTGCTTTCAGTTTGTCTTTGGAATCCAGGCTAATGAGTTTTCAGTTTCATTTACTGGTATCATGTTCAGTAATTAGAAAAATCTTCCCTGATAATTAATGCAGGTATCGTTTGTGTCCTTTTGCTGTTCCCATTCGGGAAAGCCAACGCAAGCACTGCTCTGGCCTACTTATTTATGTCCAGCTCGCCCTACCGTTTGCCCATATGGTACCACTCTCCTGTGTGTGTGTGTGTGTGTGTGTGTGTGTGTGTGCTGTGCCCCTCTCCCCTCTCTGTCTATGCTATAGCCCTCTCCCCTCTCTCTGTCTGTCCTATACCGTTCTCCCCGCTCTCTGTAATATACTCGTCTCTCCTCTCTTTGTCTGTACTATACCCCCTCCCCTCTCTCCGTCTATGCTCTACCCCTCTTTCCTCTCGGTACTATACCCTCTCCCCTCTCTCCGTCTATGCTCTACCCCTCTTTCCTCTCGGTACTATACCACTCTCCCCTCGCTCTGTCTGTACTATACCCCTCTTTCCTCTCTTTGTACTATACCCCTCTCCCCTATCTCCATCTATGCTCTACCCCTCTTTCCTCTCTGTACTATACCACTCTCCTCTCACTCTGTCTGTACTATGCCCCTCTTTCCTCTCTTTGTACTATACCCTCTCCCCTCTCTCTCTCTCTGTAATATACCCCTCTCCCCTCTTTCTGTCTATGCTATACCCCTCTTTCCTCTCTGTCTGTGCTATGCCCCTCTTCACATTCTGTCTGTGCTGCACCCCTCTTTTCTCTCTCTATCTGTTCCACATGTCCAGTTCCTGTGCTACTGTATACTGATTGAGACTTAAGCCATCGATGCAAAGGTGTCAGATGCAGAAGTGTCAGAGGTGTGAAGATGAGGAACAGATAGATGCCTGTTCCTGTTACAGATGTGCAATGAATGTCCCGTCGGTTTTATCAGTTCATCACTCCCCTCCCCCCCTCCCCACCAGTCAGGCTTATCAGCTGGCTCAGTTCACCTGCACTGGTATGAGACCTGGCACCTCACTGTCTGTCTTTCACAAACCCACGACCTAGACTTCCTGTCACACTGTCAGATCACTCAAACAAACACTGTGGAGAAACATGGCTGCCGTGTGTCTCCGTATTCCTCCCTCACGTACCAAATGTCACTCTCCAGCCTCTGTGCGTTTTTACACACTGCACTTTTACCCTTGAATAAAATGCCATTCCTGTCTTCCACAGTCGGGTTGATTTTTCAATGCACCGCTTTTAATACACAAATCTAATAATTGTCATGTCAGGTTACTTGTCTGTGATGGGCACTTGTGCGTTCCATGTCTCTCGCATTCCATTGCCCATTCTCTGGGCTGTGAGGACATCGCCCCCTGCTGCTCGTTTCTGGGAATGCTTTTACAGGCAGGCTGGAGAGGTAGCGGAGAGGGTTAAATTGCGCCGGCGTCCGAGGAATTCCTCTTCGCAGTTTCATTAGAGCCTGTGGGTGGGCGTGGGTTTATGTTCAGTCTCGAAGAAATGTTTTTCAGGGTCAGGTTTCTTTTTTTTATTTTTTATTTTTATTTTTTTTCCACAGCGTTAATAATGATGTTGTGATGTTTACTGAGCCTGCTGAGGACACAGAGCCACGGGGGAAATGTCTGTGTCTCTGGCAGATTTAAAGAAGTGCCTTCCTTCACACTGTGTAATCCTCCTTATTCTCCGCCCGGATTGATTACCTCCATTGTGGATCTTTGTTTGCCGTTCTGTGCCTGTGTAAGAATGGGAAGACTTCGCCCTTTTTTTCTGTAGGACAGATATGACTGCGATGCATTGAAGAATTTTTATGGCTTTTTCACATTGTTCTTCACCGTAATGGGGAATTTGTCACGAAGCTGTAGCGATGCGTTTGTTTCCGTGTGCATGTGCATTTCTGTGCATGTGAAAGAGGACAGGTTTGTTTCAGTGTGTGTGTTTGTGTGTGTGAAACAGAGTGAGAGACAGGATAAAAGAGTGTGCTTTTCTGTATATGTGTGTCACATGATGAGTTGATTGCTTTCCCTCGCATTGTTCTGCAGAGTGCATAGTGTGGCTCAAAGACTCTTGAGTAGCACAGAAGCAAACCAATCTCCCTGAGTGCCTCAGTGCCTCCCTGAATGAGCAGGGCCCAACAGTCTTGACCTAGCATGCTCCTTCACGATGTTTGTCATTAGTTCATGACCTATTGTATGCAACGACAAGGTGTATGATGGGATTACTGCAAGTTGGCCAAGGTAGCGCCAATGGCATACCCTGTGTCCACAGGGTATCATTCATAACCACTGTACCTCTTCTTCAATTTCTTCTAGCACTCCATTAGCACTGCATGGCCAGTAGATGATAAAATAGTGACTGTTTACAAGCGAGCACCACGGGAGTGCTAACACTTCAACTGTAGTGCATTTTGTGTGGGTTTGGGTGGAACCATTACTGATTTCTCATTGGATAAAAATGATTCACAAATGTTGCATGTATCTCGTCTTATTGGACCTGAAGAGACCAGGTCACAGGCTGGTTCTGCACTACATTTTAATCACCCAGTGAAAATAATCTTGTCCATGCCTCATTTTCAAATAAAGATGATTTGGATTCGTTTTTTTAAGCTTAATATCTCTAATATTAAATATTAATTATGTTCATACTTAGTAGTATTTTAAATACTGTACAGCCATGTTTTGTAAAATAATTTCTTGCAATATTGACATTGCATTGGTTCGTGGAAAAGAGATGATTCAGTTTCACAATAATGAAATAAAAAAAATTGAACCATGTAAGCTTGAGACGCTGTTCATTAAGGTGCTGTTAAGCTGTTATAAATGTCTTATAAATGCTGTATTGCTACTTTATTATTAATATGGTAAGTTTTTGTATTTTTGCTTGCCTGTTTGGATTTATTGTTTCTAAAAGTGGTGCAGAGGTGTTGCATTTACTGTGGGAAATGGGAGTTAGGGTGTCAACAGAACCACCATCCGGTCTGACCGCCTGTCTGACCGAGGAACAGGAAGTAGGTATGGAGTTGGGGAAACACAACAGGCGAGGAGACATCAGTCCGGCTGCGCGGGAGGAGGCTCTGAAACGGCTTCGGGTCTACCGTGCGAAATCCCCGCAGGGAGGCCCCACGCCCTGCCCCGTCAGATCTCATTAGACCGCAGGCCTCTCCTGCCGCCGCGAGGGTGCGTGCGGGGAAAAAAGCACACGCCCGCGGTTATTGTTCGCGCACGCCCCTGGGGCCGACCTTAAAAACAGGGTTATCTGCGCCGTGGCAAGTGCAAACCAGCGCGCCGTAAAGAGGATGTGGAGGGGCCGGGATGCGGAGCGGTTGCTATGGAACACGCTGTGGAGTTTATTACCAGAGGGCCTGCTAGAAGGAAATAGCCAACTGTGTGTATGGATAGTGTGTGGAAACATAAGCTGGATAAAACTCCTTGAATTATTGTCTATCCATCCAACCATTATTTATACCCGCCTACCCAGAGCAGGGTCGCGGGGGGTGCTGGAGCCTATCCCAGCGTGCATTGGGCAAGAGGCTGGAATACACCCTGGACATCAATCTATCACAGGGCACACACACCATTCACCATTCACGCACACACACTCATACCTATGGGCAATTTAGAGTCTCCAAATGGCCTACCTGCATGTCTTCGGACTGTGGGAGAAAACTGGAGTACCCGGAGGAGCATGGGGAGAACATGCAAACTCCACAGAGAAAGGCCCCAAGCTGAAATTCGAACCCAGCTGTGAGGCGACAGTGCTAGCCCCTGCACAACCATGCCACCCTGAATTATTATTATTATTATTATTATTATTATTATTATTATTATTATTATTATTATTATTATTATTATTATCATGTGGATGTTGTCTTTAATTAAGAATTAATTAATTAAGACTCAAAAGTACCCAGAGATTTTTAAATGAGGTTATAATGTTTCTCTTTTTTTAGATAATGATATTATTTAATAAGTTTCAGTAGTTCAGGCATACAAATATTAATTGACAGTTGGGAATATACAGGTTTTATCCCTGAATCTACTTGCTGTTGATGTGCACAGAGCAGCTGTAGCCCCACCCAGATGTACCGCAATGAATTATTATGACAAACTGTAATCAATCCAGGCTGGCTCACTTATGAATATTCATGGTCTGCACCAATCATCAGTACTGTTCAAGGCAAAATTTGCTGAGGCGTGGATAAGTCAGGGGAGGTAGGGGACATGCATTACACCATGGCAACCAGAGTTGGGACCAATTCCATTTCAATTTGGTCAATTTAGAAAATTAATTAAAATTCAATTAATCAACTGAATGATGCTCATAGAACATTGTGGGCATCTGTATAATTTGTCAATTGAATAGCAATTCATTTCCTGAATTTACAGAATTCAAATGGAACTTGATGAAAGCACTGTGTACTTATACGGTATTGGAAGTCTCCCAGGCATTGAGTCATTTACTTCAGCACAGGTAAAATGCCCTGATGTCAAGGTCTTTGAGCAAGGAAATTGGGACAGTGTCTGGCAATTGCAGGCAGCTGAAAGCAATCATCATGAGACCCTCTTTTATAGATATGGTCAGCTGACCACAACCTGCCAAAAACAGCCCATGCCATGTAGACTGTAACCATGGCAGTTGGAGAAGCAGATGATTAGTTGCCACAAGCCAAATTTTCTGGGAAGGCTGTTATATTCTCCTCAGAGTAGTGGCATGTAAAAACATGTACTTTATTTGGCCAACTGGGATTGCTCTTAACCTCCGTTCTGGTCGCCTGACCGCCACAATACCAGTTAACCCCTTCATGCAAGCCCCCGGGGGGCTAGGCCACTGGTATCCTGAGACTGTTCAACTCTGAAATCCAGTGCTCCTGCAATCAAACTATGAGTGGAAACAACAAACTCTTTAGCTCTATTAGTACATGATACACTGTAACTATGCTAAATACGGAGTTTCAAAGTGCCACCATTGTTGCAAAATATTCTTTTGCCACCAAAGAATAGCATTCCGTCGCAGTAACAAGGTAAAGCCAACAATAGCCAACAGTATGCCAGTACAGTGGTGAAAAAGTCTGCTCACGGAATAGCCAAATGTCCATCCGTTCATTATCTATGCCCACTTATCCTGGTCAGGGTCGGGGGGGGTGTTAGCGTGCATTGGCCGCCAATCTATTGCAGGGCACGCCCACCATTCACTCATACCTATGGGCAATTTAGAGTCTCCAATTAGCCTACCTGCATGTCTTTGGACTGTGGGAGGAAACCCGGAGGAAACCCACACGGACACATAGTACATGCAAACTCCGCAGAGAGAGGTCCAGGTCAGGCCTTGAACCCAGGACAGTGCTATCCACTGTACCACCACTATCCGCCACCCAATACCCAAATGAACAAGAGGGATTATTGTGCAATTATATGTCATTCTGCGATCAATATCTGAATCTAAATATGGAATAAACAAACAATCTTACCATTTCTCCACCTGCTTTTTGAAGCACTTTAACTCTTTTCACTTCATTCATGTTTGACTGATCTTTTATCTAGTAGAGGATGGTATAAGCTTTCCAACGCTGTATAGCATGTTTCATTTGATGTTTATAACAATTATTGAGCGCCTGACCAATTTACCATGAAACATCACCAACATTTTTCTGATGGGAGAATATTTCTTGATTGTAATCTTATTGTGCATAATCTGCCGCATTAGTATCTCCATAGGCTGTGCTTGGCACTTAGGGCATGGAAATACTCATTCATATTTGCTGTGTGCTGATATGTGCTACTTGAACATAATAGTTCCCTTGGAGGGATCATAAATAGTAACATTTGTAAAACGGCATCCTATTCCCATGCAGCAAAAGATGTAGAGTACTGAAAAACATAAAAAAACAATGTGATTTTATCTTAACCCATCATAAGGGACACATTTATATGCTTTATAATGGAAAATAAGCATTTTATTCATTTTAGAGTTTCATGAGTCCAAACAGTTGATTTGTAGTGAAATATATTATTATGTTATGATATACAGCAATGCACAATTTAGACATTTTTGATAGATTTGGAGACACTAAGGGACACCAGGGTACACTGCTTATGCACTTGTGGTTGAGGACATGTACAGTTTTACCTGTTTTATATATGTGATCTCTCAGTAATTCATTTCAAACTAAAGGAGATCAAATTAATTTCTGCATTTTATCCAAGATAATTGTATTTGTGACACTTTTTTTAACCTAAATTATGAATATTCACTAATCTAAGCTTAATTTAAGTTAAGTCTCTGTGTTGCTCACATCTGGAGTTTTAAAGCCTTAAATAGAACAGCCTCTAAATGGGTGAGGAATGACCTTATATGGCATCTGTGTGAAGGGGTTAAACAGATTACCTTTATTGAAATCTAAAATTGAAAATGGACTTTTATTCCAGTGTGTTTTCTGACTGTGAAACAGTTGATTAAATATACCCCCCCCCCCCCCACACACACACACACATTCTCACACACACACCCACAAACCCCAGAGTGTTGTGCCTGAAGATTAAAACTAGAATGATTAATTAAGCTTTGAAGAACTAAAACAGTTCTCTGCAGGGACCTCTCTGTAGATTACTGTTTTATTTTAAAACAAGTTTTTACAGGCTGTCTTCTCTACTTTGTGTGGATATGCTTGGAATAGTTTTTAATTTGAGTAAGAATAAACACATTCTGGCACTGTTATTAAAGCAAATAAATGTTTTTTTATACATTTCCTCACCTTCAGGAATAGTTGAATATGCCTTTTGCACAGTAGATTTCTTTATCTGTCTGTATATTTACTTAGGAAACTCAGGTTAAGTAGCAAGCTCAAAGATTAAACAGAAACATGTCATATTTGAACTCAAGCCAAAACCTCTGGGCTTGGAACCAGTCTCCTTCGCTCATATGCACATTCCCCACCTGCTTTTGGATTATTACCCAATTCTATTCTATTCTATTCTATTCTATTATATTCTATTCTATTCTATTCTATTATATTCTATTTCATGGAGGATTGCACCAGCAGTACTCAGGCCATCCAACAAGATGCTTTGATGGGGAGCCTCAGTGGTATTTGGAAGAGAGGACGGAGAAATGCTGTGGGGTTTCTCTCTCTCTCTCTCTCTCTCTCTCTCTCTCCACGGATAGCCTCTGATCACGAGCCCAGTACGTCTCTATGGAGGGAGAGTATGAAAGAACAGAGAGAAAGAGAAAGAATGTGGATCACAGGGCATTAACTATCTGAGTGGTTCACGTAATCTCCGTCCCTCAGCAGTTCAATGCTTATTCCCTTTCATTTGTTCTGTGCTGCCTATGCACAATAGCTGACAAAGAATTTTTTACAGCCTATCACACATTAACACACGCATACATTCATAAGACGTTTCTTCCCAATCAGTGGAGAAGAGATTGCATACCCCAGCTCATAAAAAGTCAAGAAGTCCTTGGCTGCTCCGGAACACTCATTCACAAACATATTTTCATAGTTTACGGTACAGAATTTACGCCACCATTTTTATATCAGTGTGATTCATCATGCCTCATACCCAAAAACCATGTTTTTTTTTTTTTTTTTTTTGGTATTTTGTAAGATATTTGTTTAGTTATTCCAGCTGGTTCCATCACTACAGCGAGAAAGGGGTATAATGGGCAAGCCTGGATCCAGCTCTACAGTGGAAAAGGCTATAATGAGCCAGACTGGTTCCAGCTCGACAGTGGAAAAGGGCATAATGAGCCAGCCTGATTCCAGCTCTACAGTGGGAAAGGGTTATAATGAGCCAGCCTGGTTCCAGCTCTACAGTGGGAAAGGGTTATAATGAGCCAGATTGGTTCCAGCTCTACAGTGGGAAAGGGGCATAATGAGCCAGCCTGGTTCTTGCTCTACAGTGGGAAAGGGGTATAACGAGCCAACCTGGTTCCGGCTCTACAGTGGGAAAGGGCTATAATAAGCCAGTCTGGTTCCAGCTCAACAGTGGATATGGCAATGGAAAATGGGTCTATTGGATCCTGGTGAGTGATCTCTCATGCCCTGTTCAGCTAGGATCTCATTTCCTCCCGCAAACACTCAGCAAAATGGCCAGTCCTTTGGGGGTTGGACTGAGGTGAGCTTGTGTGCATGGAGGTTGAGGTTAAATGTTTCACTGTCAGAAAGTGTGGGACATGAGTATTAACTATTTAAACCAATCATCCACTAGACCCTTCCCCACTCAGAGTATAAGAGTATCACAGCACACTTTATGATAAGTCCAGCCATTCAACTCACGTGTCACTGTCTGTGTTACTGGCAGGGTTGCTGTGTGTTCCTCATTGTGTTACAGGCAGGGCATTAGTGTGTTCTACAGTGTGTTACAGGCAGGGCATTAGTGTGTTGTACAGTGTGTTACATGCAGGGCATTAGTGTGTTCTACAGTGTGATACAGGCAGGGCATTAGTGTGTTCTACAGTGTGTTACATGCAGGGCATTAGTGTGTTCTATAGTGTGTTACATGCAGGGCATTAGTGTGTTCTATAGTGTGTTACATGCAGGGCATTAGTGTGTTCTACAGTGTGTTACATGCAGGGCATTAGTGTGTTCTACAGTGTGATACAGGCAGGGCATTAATGTGTTCTACAGTGTGTTACAGGCAGGGCATTAGTGTGTTGTACAGTGTGTTACAGGCAGGGCATTGGTGTGTTGTACAGTGTGTTACAGGCAGGGCATTAGTGTGTTGTACAGTGTGTTACAGGCAGGGCATTAGTGTGTTGTACAGTGTGTTACATGCAGGGCATTAGTGTGTTCTACAGTATGTTACATGCAGGGCATTAGTGTGTTCTAAAGTGTGTTACATGCAGGGCATTAGTGTGTTGTACAGTGTGTTACAGGCAGGGCATTAGTGTGTTCTACAGTGTGTTACAGGCAGGGCATTAGCGTGTTCTACAGTGTGTTACAGGCAGGGCATTAGTGTGTTCTACAGTGTGTTACAGGCAGGGCATTAGTGTGTTCTACAGTGTGTTACAGGCAGGGCATTAGCGTGTTCTACAGTGTGTTACAGGCAGGGCATTAGTGTGTTGTACAGTGTGTTATAGGCAGGGCATTAGTCTGTTTTATATTGTGTTATAGGCAGGGCATTAGTCTGTTTTATATTGTGTTACAGGGACAGTGTTTGTGTGCCCCACCCTGTGTTACAGGTAATGGTTGGTATGTTACAATAAGGGTGCCAGTGTGCTGCCTGTATTACAGACAGGAAATATGCATAATATATGTGTTATATATTTCATCAGTGTGTGCTGTGGAATGCAAGCTGTAGTTTGCTTACTTCAGGTTTAGTAGAGCATTTTTAGACTGATCATACTGGAGGCAGCAGGGAGAGGAACGCACCCTGTCTCACACTCTCAGTTATAAACACCTTTGTGCATTTATGGATCACAACAGTGTTGCAACCCAAGAAGGAAGTTAACTTTATAAATGGCTATGATATTTGAGGCCCCATACTGCTTGTATATGGCACTAAAATATGAGTTCCTCACCGGGTATAAAATTAATTAAACCTTTCATTTTAAAATGTACGTTTTTATTGTGCTTGCCTGTAAACAAGTGACAGTAGCACATTTTATTTCAGATGAAATCTTGCTGTGTTTTTAAAGTATTAAAGTAATGCGGGGTAATTTAATCATTCAATTTAATTGTCATTAAAACAGCAGGAACTCGCCCATGAGGATAACCTCATCTTCATTAATGGGGCATATTAACACACATTAAATAGTGAATGCGCTCGGAATATAATGAACACTGCACGAGTCAATGAGAGGAGCCAGAGGTGCGATTAAAGTACAATGCTCTCCCCTCAGGCGTGTGCATCTCTCTTTCTATCTATCCATTCCTCTCTCTCTCCTTCTCCCTTCTTTCATCTCCCTCTTTCTCTCCATCCTTCTACACCCCCTGCTTCCTCTAAACCCGTCAAAAATGATCTCTCCCGCTCCACCACTCTCCCTCCCTCCTTCACCTCTATCTCTCATCTCTCTCTCCTTCCCTTGCTTTCTCCCTCTATACCTACATCCCGTCTTTCTCCTAGCTCCCAGGTCAAGGTTAATCTGCCACATGAGCATTGTGAATCTGCTGTAAGATTCAATTGACAAAGAGAAAAAGTGACAGAAAAGGAAGGAATAAGTAAAGGGACGGATAAGGGATTTCTTTTGTAAAAAAAAACAAAAAAAGAAAGTAAAGCTCTGCCTTTTCAAATTCATTTGCCATTTTTTTTGCTGATGGTCCTTCAGTGGTCTTCTGGCGAGTTTGGGAGAATGGCTTATGGGGGGATTCACCGGGGAGCTGGCGTGGGCATTTTTCTCCGAATGTCACACCTGCTCCTCAGCGAACGTGAGCGTGCACGGGCCCTGGATCCGCTGCGCTGTTTAATTGGCTGATCTCGGGTCACAAGGATGGCGATGTCGCCCCCAGCGATACTGTCACTCTGATAGTCCAAGCTCCTCTGTCAGGAGAGAAAGAACTCATTATAAAGGTGTCAAATGTCATGCAAAGAGCACCAAGCAGAGACATATTTATACATAAAGAAATAGTCATTTAAAGAATTTATAGTTTTATGTTTTTTTTTTTCAGTTGTGGTTTTGTTCTTTTTTTTAATTCATGTACAGCTATGTTATTATTTTAACTAATTATAAATTAGTGCTATTGCTTCATGCAGAGTTAGGAAATTAATGCATTTTGAATTTGCATTTTCACTGGACATGTACAATTGGCAAAGATATCTAGACTTTGTGCGACTGCACTACGCGTTTGATGGTGCTGATTATGTTCTGTGTGTGTCTGTGTGTATGTGCATGAATATTTGTGTGTGTGTGTGTGTACGTGTACATGCGTACATGGGAGTGTGCGTATACATATGTATGTGTATGCATGCACATGCATATGTGTGTTTGTGTGTGTGTGTGTTGCACTGTCATCATGAATGAATATTACAATGATAGACACCTCAGCACAGCATATTTCACTGTTGTGCTGTGTTGTATTTCATCCAGCGATGCTAATCTCATTGGCTCCATCCAGTGCGAATGAGAAGCTGAGCCGTGTGAATAGGGACATGTGGGACATGGCGGGGGGTTCCTCTCCCGTGAGGCGGGACTGAAATGTGTGAATCAGAGGCGGGCGAACTGGGGCAGCCGAACTCTGACCCCTCTCTCTCCCTGCATTTGAAGCAGCCGTATCCCAGGCCCTGTGTCCCCCTCCTCTCTGAGCCCGTCCCTGCAGAGCCAGCCGCCCTTCACGTGACTGCCATGGGGGTTTAGGACTGCAAACTGTGCTGTGTGTGAGAGTGTGTGTGTGTGTGTGTGAAAGAGAGAGAGAGAGAGATAAAGAGAGATAATGTGAGAGAAAGGGAGAGGGAGGAAGAGAGAGAGAGAGAGAATGTGTGAGAGAGAGATAGAGAGAATGTGAGAGAAAGAGAGAGATAGAGAGAGATAAATAGAGAGAATGTGTGAGGGAGAGAGATAGAGAGAGAGAGAATGTATGCATGCACAGAGCTGTGAACAGAGCTGGCAGCTCAGTGGCATCAGTATGACATGTGCGCTGGTGCGCCCAAACCCACATCAAAATAAATGGGCCGGGTTTCTTTTTTTTAGATCCCACAGCTCCAAGTTTGCTATAATCTCTTTATCCCCAATAATTCCTGGTGGATCAGGTAAAAAAAAAAGTAGCCGTCCACACAAGCCTGACTTCGACTTTGTGTCCTTGCAGCTCCACGCACCATCCTCCCCTGCCCTCAGTGTATCGCCATCGAACCGCCAGAGATCATCCTCACATTTCTAGCACCCGCCACATGAACCGAATGCAAAAGGCTCACGCATCAGCACAGAGAGCATGTTTGCATCGCTTTGACCTTCGTCCATTTTGGTACTGCACTGCATATGTTCACTGAATGCAAAATGCACGTTGGCTCTCGTGTGTACACGGTACTGGGAAGGGTTAACGATTAATTCCATCTTCTATTTCATCCTCTTGAGGGATAAAGAAATAGAATAATGAAGCGGAATTTAGCTTTAATAACCGTTTTCTGCTAATGAGGTTTCTAACTGACGCGTTCATCAATGAAGACATCATTGCCTTTGCTCCCATTTAGTCACGTTGTTGAAAGCTGCCTCTAAAGGCGCTTGCTCATGTTCCGGCTCCTGTCATCCTGATCGGGTCTCTCAGGAGATACACGGCAGCTGTCAAACACTTTCAAAAGAGTAAAAAAAAAAAGCAACAGTGCTGCGGGGGAGGTGGAGGGAACTCAGAAAGGTTGTGAAGGTTTTGAAAACGGGACCGTGTCCTCTGCCCGCGAGGGCAGGGCGCCCGAACAAAGGGTTAAGAGCGGCTTTTCCGGCGCGGAGCAAACGGCACCGTGACGGGGATCGGCAGACGCTCGGCGGCACCGGGCCGCGGCGCGAGAGGGGGCCGGGGGCCAGAAGCGGCTTTTCAGACGGCCCGTTTGATGTCGCTCGCGTGTAGAAAGGGGCATCAGCTGCTGTCAGCTTGGCGAAGGTTGGAGAGGGGCAGGGGGAGCGGGGTGGATAGTGTTCGGCTCATTAAACTGCACTGTGTTACATCGCAGTGGCTAGGGAACTAGCATGAGCATGAGTGGCTAGGGAACTAGCATGAGCTTTCCACACACGCACCAAAAAAACAGGCAAGCGCAAGAGCCGAACAAACCGGGAGACAAACCTTTGCAAAGGTAAAGGCGTCTCGGATTTGAAGAGGCCACTCTGCGCGGCGGGCTGGAGCAGTACGCAGCGCTGGGGAAACCGCTGATCCTCCCGCTTTAATCGAGTGCCTGTTCTTTTACCGAAACCTTGCAATCGCGTTCAAATTCCTGGTGTTTTCAAAAACCGGGACGTTTTTCACGAACGGCGCGACCTGCGGTTAGCCCCTTAGAGCGCGCTGGGTGCAACGCGCCAAGCTTTTTAACGGCAAGCTGTCCGCGCGGCGCGCGTTCCAGCCGCCAGTGTTCCCGCCGTTCGATTTCGCCGTCCTGCTCCGCGGAGCGCAGAGTCAACGCGGAACACATGTTTGGCGCGGATGTTCGGCGGTAATGGCGGGCAGGCGGGCTAATGTGTCGTTTGCTCGTGTCAGGCGGCAGCTGTGCTCTTTCTCGCACGCTTGGCTCCTTCCTCTTAGTTACGCGGTGCGTCAGGTAAACGTATCGCAGAGGAAATGGCGAGGCTTCCACGAGACCGGCTCAGCCTCCGGTTCTTAAAGGGAAGCCCGCCTGTTAAGACGCTTAGGCCTTAAAATGGTCTAAATGCCTTCAGTTATATAAACATGTCATAAAAACCGTACAAAAAACTTTTGTTATTTAAAATGAAATAAAATAAAAATGGACTCGTAGGTCGCCATTGTTATTACCGTCACAGTGCACTCTGGGTAGTGACGTCAAATGGTTGTCTCCTGTCCATGGCTCTTGTCCATTGAGCGGCATTGAAAATGTCTTCTGTTCAGCCTTTTCGATTCGAGCCAGAGCGGGACACTCCTCAGCAGGAAAGCACCCAGGACAGCCTCATCAAATAAATAAGAATGATGAAGATCGGGGGCCAGAGGAGACGAGAGGAGTGTATCAGAGACGGTGTCCTTTGAGGGAGTGCGGCGTTAAGTGAGGGGAGGAGAGGGGACGGGAGGAAGTGACACGTTAGCCGCGGGGAAGAGAGGCTGGCACTGCAGCGTGCCAGCGCGGAGCGGGGCGCAGCGGTGCCGACTGGCTCCCGGAAAAATGCCGCTTTCCGCGCCGGTCCCCGTCCTCTGGGCTCGGTGCAGATGGAGGCGGGGCGGGGAGGCGCGATGGATGCTTGATGTTCGCCATTTCAGGGCCGCGTAAAAAACACACCGCGGGTCTTTACCATGCGCCGCTGCGCGATTCTTAACCCTGCATTCAGCGGGCCTGAAAAGACCAGAGAAAACTCCTCTCCAGAGTAACTTCGCCCTGAAGGCACAGCGAAGCCGGCTATAGGAGGAATTTCTTTTTCTCTCTGTCTCTCACCTTTCTCGCTCTTGTTGTGGTTTTATTTTCTCCCTTCCGTTCAGAGGCGTTTTATCACCGGGGCAAACAAGGTTGCGTTTACGAAAATGGGCGCTATTAGTGTCCGGCGAAAAGTCTCGCGCACATGAAAGCAAGAATCTTGAAATCCCTCTCGTCCACCTCTCCACCTCTGCCTTCTCTCTCTAGACCCCCTCGTAAAACCCATCATCCTGCCTTTCTGCCCTACGCCATGCCAGTTAAATGAGACCTGAGAGCTGTATTGATTTCCCAGCTCTCTCCCACAGCTCCTGACTGTGTGTGTGTGTGTGTGTGTGTGTGTAAGAGACGTCCTGTCTTACGGCTTATGGCTGGACCCTTCTGGAGATGTGGTGTTCCATGGTACAAACTGAAATTCAAATTCAGACTTTGCCTTAATGGCGTGACTGCCCAAACTAAAGCAAAAATTAGAAATGACTGAATACATGATTAAATTTTAAAAGCCCCACTCACAGGCTCCAAGCTGGGTATAATGGTGTAAGTTGTGGCGCTCAGGCCCTTAAAATGGCCTCCATTGTTAAAGGTGTGAAGTGGGACAACAGGTGCTGTGAAAAGGAAAAACACAAGAAAATTGTAACGCCGAAGGCGATGTAGACACTTATTCCCACAATGCAGGAGGACAAAAGGGAGTCTGGCCTCATATAGCCCCTGAGATTTCTCTCCATTTTCTTTCCTTTTTCACTCCTGAAGCTCTGAGCTGCGCAGGTGTTTTCCCTTTCCTGAGGAAGCCCACACCCCTGGACCTGACCGCTGTGTCGACACAGCTACGCTTTGCATTCTCTTCCATTAACCCCGCTGCTTCTGGGTTAGGACCCCGCCATCCCACCGTTCTGTGTCCCTCCTCCCTTCCTGGCCCTGATTTTCTTCTCCCTCACTCTCTCTCCTTTCTCTTTCTCTCCTTCCTCTCCTTTTCAGTCCCTTCTCCTCTCGTGCCATCTCTTTTTCTCCCTTCCTCTTCCTAACCATCTCTCACCACCCTTTTCTCTCTCTCTGCCTCTGTCTTTTCTTTGTCCCTCCGTCTCAGCCCCCTCCTTCCCCCCTGGCCTTCTCTTAAAGACAGCTGAGCCCTAAAACCTGGGGGTGTGGACGCTGGCATTTCTGCTGGCATGACGAGACGTAAGTGCAGGACACAATCAGCGTCACCTGTTTCGGCTTAATGGACAAAGCGGGCGGCTGCCACGCAGAACCCGGCCGAGGGCCGCGGTGTTCCCGCCCTTATCTTCCTCTCACAAAGCTTTTTCTCCTGCTCAAAATAAAAATGCACAGGGAGGCAAGATCAAAAGCTTCCAGGAAGGCTTTGGTCTAAAAGCATAATGCAATGGCTACAGTAAGTTTTATGATATAGGCGTATCGAGCATTTGTACGCCTCGTTGAGCTTTCAGAACCGCTTTCTGTGGCTCTCAAACACAACCTCCCTATCTCGAGTAAATGGCGGAAAGAAACGAGATACAGTTTTCAAAGGGATCCTTACCCAGCTAACTTCAATAAGAGAAACTAACCTGAAAATTGAGGAGAGCCGGATCACACAGAGCTTATTATGGTTTGAAAAGGGTTTCGTTTTTGCGGGAGTGAACAGAGGAATTCAGAATACTTACGGAAACACGCAGAAAAAAACACCACTGAGCCGCTTGCATATTTCAAGGTTTGGAAATTGAACGAAAGTCTAATCGGCCGAAACAGGACCTCGAACGACGCCTGCCAGACTTTTCGCGTTAGCCGGACGGCTTCCTCCGGCCTTCGAGGTGAGCCGGCCCCCCGGCGGCTCGGCTGAACGGAGCCCGCCGGGTGAAAGCCGGAGCCGGCCCAACGGCGATCGCGGCTTCTCCCCTGACGCAGCTCCTGGCTCTCCGTTCGCTCTAGTACCGCAGTGATCTTCTCTCAGATCCAAAGATGTTTTTTCCCTGAGGGAGGACCAGCCTCTTCACAGACGTCCTCTCTGGGCCTGTCTAGCCAGCGCGTTAAAGTTGTTTTATGCAGCAGAAAAGTTGTCTCTCTCTCTTTCTTTCTGTTTCTCTTTTTCCTCTCCAAATCAAATGAAAACAATGCTTTATTGGTATGAAATACACTTGTAAATATTGCCAAAGCATACATACAGAAATATAGAAAACATAAGATTAAGCATTTTCTCTCTCTCCCTCTCATCTTCCCCACAAATTGACGAGGGGGGTGGATGTTAATTGGGGACAGGTGTTGAAGTGTCCCCGCGCATTTGGTTGGACGCTTTCCCGACCCCTTCAGGTGTGGCACGATGACAAGGACAGACGCTGGCTTCACCACCTCTCAGCTTCACCAAGATGCCATGTTAGGACAATGAATTCCCTCTGGGAGTCATTACGTCCTTATGGGATCTCCGTGTGTTTTTCTTCCTGTATTTCTTCTGGATTGACCCATACAATACAGTAGCCTCAAGGTACATATTAAACACAATTATATTCCATAACTGTATGCCATCTTATGGCTAAAAATGGCGTAAAGTTGGATTGGAGTTCCAACCATCTGCAATGTATAAAATTGGATTTTGGAACTCCTAAACCTCTAGGTATATCCTGGGGAGTGTTCTCTGTCTACACTCTGAAATGAAAGCCCTCATGCTTTTTGGTTGCAGCCATACGTTCTGAGAAAGATCAATCGAGTTGGGAAAAGGATAGAATATCATGATACCCATCCACATTCCCTGTGGAATGCTTTTTGCCTTGGCGCCCGATGTCCATTTTGTAATCGCGCAATAGAAATGATTTGGCATAAATTTGAAGAAAGAATTAGATAAAGAATGGCTGAGTTTACTTTTTGTTTAATTATTTGTATTTGTTTTTTTTGTTTTTTTGGTTTGAATAATTTCTGAAGCTATTATTGCAGGTTGGGTAGTTTTGAACATTTTACGACATTACTTTAATAACTGTAGCAGTTGGGTTCTGTAATATGTTGAATATACCTATGTGGAATAAGAACAGTAGTGAATGAAAAAAAGAACCGGAACAATAAACTCAAGTAAAGCAGACATCATCTTTAATAGGATCCATGGCCCCAAAATGAAAACTCTTCCTGGTAAAAGGAGTGTCTGATTCCTAGATCATTATAACAGTTGGAGGTAGTGTGATACCTGTCCATTTATGCCTTTTTAATAATAATTCTGAATATAACCAGTAGAGCATGTTACTTGTTCTGTGCAAGGGTTATTTCTGAAAGTGAGCAATTTCATTTGAATTATTTTTGTCATCTAGGTAAAGTGATACACTTGAGATCGCAGTCCAATTTTTTCCCCCAAAAAACTGTGTTGTGTGCTAGACTGATAGGAAAGATAAAATGCAGCTACCGTGCAGTCCATGAGAGTTTTTGGACAGTGACATAATTTTTGTTCTTTTGGCTCTGAACTCCAGCACATTAGATTAGAAACGAAACAATGAACATAAAGTTAAAATGCAAACTGTCAGCTTTCATTTGAAGGTATTTACGTACATCCATATTGGGTGAACCGTGTTGCAACCCTTACAGCCAATACAGCCATTACAAGCATTTTTATGCATCAATTACAACCATTTTCTATACATCATCCCCCTATTTTAGGGAACCGAAAGTAATTGGCTGCTTAGCTGTTTCTTGTCTTTGCATTCATATCAGGTGATCTATGTATGATATAAAGCCTCTTTTATGCCTATTTCCCCATTAAGGGACCATAATTAATTGAACAAATTGACATAATCTAAAGTAGTCTTCATATTTAGTATTTGGTTGCAAATCGTTTGAATTTGGTGACTGCCTGAAGTCTGCAACCAACAGACATCACCAGGTGCTGAGCATTTTCCCGGATGATGCTCTGCCAGTCCTGTACTGCAGCCATATTCACTTCCTGTTTTTTTTTTGGGGGGGGGGGGGGGGACTTTTTGCATTCTGTCTTGTCTTCAGCAATTGAAACATATAATCATTTTGATTCAGTTCAGATAGCCAGTCAAGAACATTCCAGTTTTTTGCACTGAAAAACTGCTTGCTTGCTTTTGCAGTATGTTGTCATTGCCCTGCTGCAAGGTGAGACTTTAATAAATTTTGAGGCATTTGGTTGGATCTGAGCAAATAAGATGTTTCTGTAGACTTCAGTATCCGTCCTGCTGCTGATCATTAATAAGGACAAGCAAGCCAGTTCCAGTGACAGCCATGCATGCCCAATCCATAACATTACCTATAATACCCCACATTTCACAGATGAGGCAGGATGCTGGAGATCATGAGCAGCTCCTTCTTTCTCCATACTTTCCTCATTCCATCACTTTGGTACAGGTTAATATGCATCTGAGCTGTCCATAAGACTTTATTCCAGAACTCTGCAGTTTTTATGTACTTTTTAGCTACCCCTAACCTAGCCGTTACATTCTTGAGGCTTACCAGTGGTTTGCATCTTGCATTGTGAACCCTCTGAGGTTATGCTGGTGTAGCCTGGTCATTGTGGTAGTCTTTGACACATCTTTCCTACATCCTGGATCAGAGCCTTCCCTAGACGTTTGGGGGCCCCAGGCAAAAAATAATTTGGGGGCCCCTCCAAAACAATGGCACGTTCTGACTCTTCTGCTTGGAAACCAATGCTGCTGCTGGGGCCTTGGTGAAAAGGCGGGGCCCTGGGCACACTGTCTGATCTGCATAGTGGGAGGAAGGGCTTGGTCCTGGAGCATATTCTTGATCTTTTCTTCAAAATTGGGAGTATTCTTTGGTCATCCACTACAGTGGTCTCACGTGGTCTACCAGTTTTCTTGCTGTTGCTGAGCTCATCAGCGCATTGTTACTTCTTAGCAATGTACCAGACAGTTGAGTTTGACGCACCCAATGTTTTGGTTGTGTCTCTGATTGATTTATCTCATATGATGGCCTGCTTTATTGGCATTGGCACTTATTTGCTTCTCATGTTGAGAGAAGTAACAGCCTCCAAATGCAAATATCACACCTAGAATCAACTGTAGACCTTCTGGTAGCTTTCTTGTGCATGAACTAATGACATTTTTTCATTACAAATAAAATGTGCTGGAGTGCAGAGCTAAAACAACAAAAATGGCATCACTGTCCAAATACGTATGGGCTGCAGCATATAGCTTTCTAATATAAATAATAGGTCTGATGTACTTGTAAATGATACATAAAAATAAGGCTTTGACTTAGTGGTGGACTCCCACAGTTAACAGAGAGTGTTACTCCTGGCACTGTGGTGATTATCAGGATGTTGACACTTTCTCTTGGCCTAAAGATATTCACTATCAGAGTTGAGATATAACGCTAACATTTTTGTTGTGTAAGAGGTCATAAATTGTGAGCAGTTTTAGCTCAGCAGCGACGGGGGCCGGGGGGGGGGGATTGTTGTGGCGGTGGAGCTGTACAGTCCATCCATCTGCTACAAGGAAGTTATGAATAGACAGAGAGGAGACAGGACTGTTGTTAGCAGGGAGATGGACACTTGCTGGTCGATGTCCAGCCATTTTCAGGCTCTCCTATTGAACATCCAATGCTATTAACATCGATTTGGACTTGGCACCAATGAAACAGCCAAGTTTATAAGACGAGATAATTGTTTGTGAAGAATGCTGGTTGACGTAATTACTTCTTAATTAGCTAATGGTTATTCTTGTGTGTCTTTAATCCATGTCACAACCTAATTAAGTGCTTGATTTACAAAACATGTTTTTTGATATATGCATTTCAATACAGCATTTTGAACATTTCAGTTGGATTTCCCAGAATTCTGAGTGTGATTTGTAGGTGTGGCCTAAATACGTGTCCAGAAAGGATGGGAAACCATGCATTGGAATGTCTGATTTGAGAGTAGCTCATCCTGGTTTGTACTTCAAATAAGTTCATTTCTATGCTGAGATCAAGCATAGAATTAATTATTTGAACAATTTAGTATGAGTCTGGAGATCTGAACCATTTCCTTTGTGGGTCAGATTCTGCAGCCACTGATGGATTTGTATTTTATTGAATCATTTTTATTGTGAATTTTTCTTTATGTTTTTGTTCCCTGGCTTTTTCTGTACTCTTTCTTTGTTTTATCATCCAGTTCTATTTTTGATCACTTTTATACAGAGCACCTTTAGCTACATTATGTCTGACATGAGCTGTATTATTTTTATTATTAAAAATCTATAAACATTGTGGCCTGGTGCACAGACAGAAGCTATTGGCTGTCACAGAGATCTGGAGCAGGTGCCAGGACAGGGGGACTGGAACCAGAGCTGACACTAACGCTAACACCGGAATCTGGGACGGGGTCACTGCTAAGCCTAACAGTTCAATTCAATTCCATTTATTTTGTACTCCGCTTTTTACAGAGAACTTTCACAAAGATGCCTTACAGAGAAAGGGAAGGAAGCTCGGGCGGAAACCAGGCCTGAAAGTGACAGGTGGGGTAAAAACTCCCCTGTGTGGAGAAAACTGCTCAAACGCCGGAGAGAGAAAACTCCCCGAGGGGAAGAAATCTCGGGAGGAACCCGGCTACGGATGGGGAGCCCGTCCTCTGGCGGCTGGCCCGACATAAAGCACGCGTATAATGGATGGTAGCGCGTGCAACGAGCCATCCATCACAGCGCGTAATCAAACGGGTTAAGCAGATTCCGTTTCGGAGGTTCAAGGGGGATCCGGGATAGGGAGCGGTGCTCGGGTTAACACGGAGGCCCCGGCACAGACAGGAATGCTAATGGGCGGATCTAGGACGGGAGCCGTCGCTAAAGCTAACCGAACGATCCGGAGCGGTGCTAAACGCTAACGGGAAAACCGGCAGCCTCGCGCGCGCCGATCATCCGAACGGAGGCTCGCGCGTTGACGCGCGGGTCACGGCGCTTCGCTTGGCCCGAAGATGAATTAATTACAGCGGCAGTATGCTTTTTCAAGGGGCTCGGCTCCGCAGGACCTCCTGTCATCTCGTTGTTGACTCATTTGCATCTAATTAATGAGCGAGCTCAATTGTGCGGATGGCACTGAGGCGAGGTTTTCGACAGCGCGGGGGAACGCGAGCGTCTGTCAGCTCTCCAAAGAACAACGTGATTGTGTGTGTGTGTGTGCGTGAGTGTTTGCGTGTGTGCCGGCGTCTGAGTGTGTGTGTGTGTGTGAGAGAGAGAGAGAGAGAGAGAGAGAGAAAGTGAGAGAGAAAGAGTATTTGTGCGTATGTGTGTATGTGCGTGTGTCTGCGTGTACGTGTGTGTGTGGGTGGGCCACCTTTTTTCTTCTTGTATGTGTGTGTGTGTGTGTGTGTGTGTGTGTGTGTATTGTTTTTTTTTTGCTTTTAAAAAAAGACACTAACCTTTGCAGTGTTACAAAAGCATTTTAATTGAATGTTGAAGGCAAATACCAAACAGATAAAAACACTCAAACAGCAGAACTTTCCGGTAGGTTTGTAACACAAAGCAAAGGATCTTTATATCCTTGGGAATAACATTTTCGGTCCCAATCTGCTTTTCCGCTGGCCAGAGCATTTACGATCCCTCGCCGTGTGCATTTCCCGCCAGGTACCACGGTGATGACGATGACGGCGTCGGACGCAGACGACCCCAACACGGAAAACGCCGTCCTGCGCTACATCATCGTCAAGCAGTCGCCCGACAAGCCTTCGCCCAACATGTTCTACATCGACCCCGAGAAGGGCGACATCGTCACGGTGATCTCGCCCAAGCTGCTGGACAGAGAGGTGGGTGCGCGCTTTCTGACCGCCTCCGTCGATAGTGGCTCGCAGTTACGCGGCGGGATCCGATTCCCGCTGTGTCCCAGCCCGCTGAGAGCCGCCATGTGGCCCAGAACAAGCTGCATTCACACGGCCCTGTGGCGCGCTGCAAAACTTTCAGTGTAAAATCAGCTCTGACAGTGTACTTTAACTCTAATAGGGTACATGCAGTCACTATTGCACCCGTATACAGTATGTCATATAGTTAATAATTGATATTTTGCGGTATACTGCTGCTATCAGGGATGAGCAGAAATGTGGTGCAATCTACTAAATATTTCTCCAGAAAAAAATGTATTTGTAATCAAAATGGAGGCATGGGTTTTTTTTGTGGGTGGCGACCATAAAAGATTTTTTTTTTTTTAAAACATTCAACCATTCAAATACGTACTGTACAAATACGCATACAATACATGTAGTGATATACTAATCTAACCCTTTACCTGACTGTTGCCTATGGAAGGACCCCATGGTGGGATGGCTCCTCGTAGTGAAGGCTGGCCTGCTGAAAGAGGCTGTTGCGGAGTGGTACTCAAATACAGGGGAGGTTGCCTTCCGCCAGGGCGACCCCCACAGGAATGCCAATTAGCTGTTAGCTGCCGCAGTGGAAGGGGGACCTGGTCGGGGCGCTGGACGCAGGGTTTACTGAGCCAAGCACTTCGCCGGGCCGACGAACGAGCCCCCGCTGGCCGACCGGCTACGCGTCGTCCGTGCCTCCGGACCGCGGCGGGACGGCGGGAGGGGCCGCGGCGGTGTCACGCCCGTCTCTGCGTGTCCGGCGCAGTCGTCACCGCCGGGGCCGGCCCCGGGAAGGCCCCCCGTACGCGCCGGAGTTCTCGCGTCGCTCTCCTAGCGAATAGGGGAAGCTGACAACCGGCGGCAAGCCCACCCCGTGATTTCATCCATTAAGCGATTTTTAGCAGACGGCCGCTCTGGCACGTCTCTGCTTGTCTTGTCTTTTCCACAGCTGAGCGTTTAGAGCTATCTACGCTGTGCGCGCTGTCAATGCTGATGATTCCAGAGCGGTCTGTCGAAGCTTAACCTCTTTCTAAAGCTCACGTCCGATCAAATCTGTGAAACCGGATGAGACAAGGAAGAGTTTTTCTTTTTTTTTTTAAAAAGAAGTCTTAGAAAGGACTACACAGGCCCACATCAAACTGACAGTAAACAAATTAAATGACTGTTTCCATAACAACGAGTTGGTTGAGCGGAAACCATCTCGCCTTTAAACTCTGTGCTCTGAGAGACTACTGCAGCCGTCAGCAGACATCCTAAAACAAAATTTATCCTGAAGGCATTCTTAAACCGACTCTTCGGTCGATGACGCTTTGACCTGAACTGGCCTTCCAAAGTGAACCGACTGACTAGCAGGTGCTCGGATAAACATGCTACTCATAACAAAGTTGGACTAAGGCGTTACTGCTTTGTAAATGGTTCATCCATACAAGAGATCAACTAACAGCTTGATGCACTTGGCGGGCTGTACATTCAGTCAAAAGGAGAAAAAAAATCAGTCCATACCTGAACATAAGGGGCATTTGGCAAGCTTGGTCTAGGTAGAAAGACATCCATTCATTATCTATTATCTATGCGTGCTTATTCCTGGTCAGGGTCACGGGGGGGAGCTGGAGCCTATCCCAGCATGCACTGGAGGAGAGGCAGGAATACACCCTGGACTGTCCATTGCAGGGCACTTATTCACTCACACACTCATACCTGTGGGCAATTTGGACTCTCCAATTAACCTGCATGTCTTTGGACTGTGGGAGGAAACCGGAGTACCTTGGAGGAAACCCAGGCAGACACAGGGAGAACATGCAAACTCCACACATAAAGGACCCAGCCGGGATTCGAACCAAGGAACCTCTTGCAGTGAGGCAATAGTGCTACACAGTGCACAGTCACTGAGTCAGACATTTGCGATGCAAATGGGTGAACTACAATAGCAAAAGCTTTATAGAGACTACACCATGGCTCCAGGTGCTCCTGAGTCAAATTCCAAGTGTTTTAGTGGCCTGTCTCTTCCACGTGCGGTGGTCCAGATCACGTTGCCTGGTGACAGGATGGATTCTAGCGCGGCTAATGTAAGTTGCTAGGTGACTGGCGTAGTATGGTATAGGTGGTACGGCAGAAGGTCGATGTGACTGTCTCCCATTGGTCAGCCTCGAAATGCCAGAGCAATCTGGATGACCGGGGGCATTTTAAATAGAAAAAAAGAAAAAAAAAACATGAGCCAACACACCGGCATTTTGCTTCTCCATCTCCCTGTGCTAACAGGCAGAATTGTATCTGTCATTTTTTCAAAGCGAGGTTCACCTGGAGCAGGCCTGCTAAGCTTCTGCCCGTAGGCCCAGATTAGAGGCTGTCAAGTGTGAGACGGAGGGTATGGAGGCATTCTGTGCTCACTCACACATTTCTTTCTCTCTCCCTCCCTCTTCCTGCATCCCTCCCTGACTCTCTCTCTCTTCATTTCTGCATCCCTCCCTGACTCTATCTCTCTCTCTCTCTCCCTCCCACCTCTCTTTCTCTGGCTCTATCTCCCCCCCCCCCCTCCGAAGGGAAAGCAATTTTACCCAAATTGGAAAATCAGTTTTGTCACATTGAAATCAAAGTTGATCTTCCTTAAAGCGCTCTCTCCCCGGGCATTGGGTTTCTGTGGAGATTTGCAAATTTATTCCTGCAGTGCTCAGCCCACCAACCGCTCACCCCCACGCGCACCCCCTCGCACACACACACACACACACACACACACACACACGCACACATGCACACACAGCCACTGCACTTTCCCTGCACTTTGCTCCGATCCAGCCCTTAAAGTCTGGATCAATGACTCATAGCGCGGTTTCTGACAGCTAATACTGTGTGCTGATGAAAGTCATTTTCATACAGATGTGAAATATCTGTCCTATCATCGATCCGAAAAGAAAGGGGTGCTCGGGAGATTTATGTCAATCACGTCAAGCAAATACAGGCGCACACGCGCATATGCGCACACACGCACGCTAACGCTGACAAATGCACACCCATGCAAATTAAATTTATACTCATGCAGTTTTGATATGCAATATAGCCTTGATGATATTTCCTGAAAGCTCTTATAAGTTTCATCATACCAAAGGAAATTTCTGGCCCGGATGCACTTGGGCATCTGTTCTCATAGCAATCCCTTTTACGATCATTTGATGATGGTTAATGTAGTCCCGTTGCTGCCCATGGGTCAACGCTGGCATTTTATTACACCATTACATCATTACATCACATGCAGTTACAGAACAGCTTCCACAAACCACCCAGGGTATGTGTGCTTGTGTGCGAGTGTCTGTGTGCGTGTGTGTGTGTGTGCGTGTGTGTGTATACGTGTGTGCGTGTGTTTGTATGTGTGTGAATGCATGTGCATGAGCATGTGTGTGTGTGTGTGTGTGTGCAGCATCGTATTGGTCTCTGTTACAGTCTGAGTTTGTGTATTTCATCTCTGTGCACAGGCTAAGGGTTTGTCTCATTCTGTAATCTAATTTTAGTTTTGCAATACCAAAAATAACTCTTTATCACTTTTCTTACTGCACAAAATGTTATTACACTTTATAACATCGTATGAATCTTTACCTGCTGTGAAACATACTCAACTTAGATTTGCACACATGCTTCATTTAAGTTGGCGAGGTGCAATGCTTGGGCCTTCATCGTCTCTTCCTCAGATTTTCATGATAGCGAGCCAGCGCGCTTGCAGTTATTTCATCACGCATTCAACAAATGAATTCCCTTATTTCGACACGTCTGAAAGCGGTGCTCAAATACGCGAGGAGGGCCCCGGAAAACAGGCTCGCTGGTTAACTGTGCCACGGGCTCAAATGTGCGAGGGGGGCCCCGGAAAACAGACTCGCTCGTTAACTGTGCCACAGGCTCAAGTACGCGAGGAGGGCCCTGGAAAACAGGCTCGCTCGTTAACTGTGCCACGGGCTCAAGTACGCGAGGGGGGCCCTGGAAAACAGGCTCGCTCGTTAACTGTGCCACGGGCTCAAGCACGCGAGGAGGGCCCCGGAAAACAGGCTCGCTGGTTAACTGTGCCACGGGCTCAAATACGCGAGGAGGGCCCTGGAAAACAGGCTCGCTGGTTAACTGTGCCACGGGCTCAAGCACGCGAGGAGGGCCCTGGAAAACAGGCTCGCTGGTTAACTGTGCCACGGGCTCAAATGCGCGAGGAGGGCCCCGGAAAACAGGCTCGCTCGTTAACTGTGCCACGGGCTCAAATACGCGAGAGGGGCCCCGGAAAACAGGCTCGCTCGTTAACTGTGCCACAGGCTCAAATACGCGAGGGGGGCCCTGGAAAACAGGCTCGCTCGTTAACTGTGCCACAGGCTCAAGTACATGAGGGGGGCCCTGGAAAACAGGCTCGCTCGTTAACTGTGCCACGGGCTCAAATACGCGAGGAGGGCCCTGGAAAACAGGCTCGCTGGTTAACTGTGCCACGGGCTCAAATATGCGAGGAGGGCCCTGGAAAACAGGCTCGCTCGTTAACTGTGCCACAGGCTCAAGTACGCGAGGGGGGCCCCGGAAAACAGGCTCGCTCGTTAACTGTGCCACGGGCTCAAATACGCGAGGAGGGCCCTGGAAAACAGGCTCGCTGGTTAACTGTGCCACGGGCTCAAATACGCGAGGAGGGCCCTGGAAAACAGGCTCGCTGGTTAACTGTGCCACGGGCTCAAATACGCGAGGAGGGCCCTGGAAAACAGGCTCGCTCGTTAACTGTGCCACGGGCTCAAGCACGCGAGGAGGGCCCTGGAAAACAGGCTCGCTGGTTAACTGTGCCACGGGCTCAAGCACGCGAGGAGGGCCCTGGAAAACAGGCTCGCTGGTTAACTGTGCCACGGGCTCAAATACGCGAGGGGGGCCCTGGAAAACAGGCTCGCTCGTTAACTGTGCCACGGGCTCAAATGCGCGAGGAGGGCCCCGGAAAACAGGCTCGCTCGTTAACTGTGCCACGGGCTCAAATACGCGAGGGGGGCCCTGGGAAACAGGCTCGCTCGCTAACTGTGCCACGGGCGGCGCGGTTCGGCCGCCCCTTCCATCGGGAATCTCGGGCGGCGGCGGGTTTTTTTTTTTTTTGCGACAAACAAAACTTTCCGCGTCGTTCTAGAAAGTTCCGTGGAAATCGCGGCCTCGCGCGGAACGTTACGCCGCGCCTCTAGTCGCTCGGAATTGGAAAGGCGCTAACGCCTTCCGTGTGCGACGAGGTGCGCGTTTTTGCGATGGGCCTGAAAGGTGCGTCTCGGTAATTGCGTGCCCGTGGCGTGCTCCGGTCCCTGTGGTCGTCGTGAAGCGCGCAGCCTGCTCAGCTGGGCTGCAGCGCTGGTGGGGTGTGTTTTATAGGTGTATGTGTGTGTGCGTTTGTTTGTGTGTAATGTTTGTGTGTTGGTTTGGGTGAAATACTGTTAACGTTTTTTAGGCTGCCAAGACACACCCCTTTCAGTCTGCAGCGATGGATTATGGCTAATTGCTTAGCTACCCTTTGTCAGCGAACACTATAGCCCTAAGTTCACATGATGTCCTCCCTGGCCAAAATGGATGTAGAGGATATACCAGACTGTGTCTCTGTGCATTGTTTGTGTAGAAGTTATACCAGCCTGTGTCTTTGTGCTGTGTTTCTGTAGAGGTTATACCAGCCTGTGTCTCTGTGCTGTGTTTGTGTAGAGGTTATACCAGCCTGTGTCTCTGTGCTGTGTTTGTGTAGAGGTTATACTAGCCTGTGTCTCTGTGCTGTGTTTGTGTAGAGGTTATACCAGCCTGTGTCTCTGTGCTGTGTTGTGTAGAGGTTATACCAGCCTGTGTCTTTGTGCTGTGTTGTGTAGAGGTTATAGTAGCCTGTGTCTTCGTGCTGTGTTTCTGTAATGGTAATACCAGCCCTGTGTCTCTGTTCTATAGAACAGAAGAGCTGTCACAGTCTCCACAGCAGCATTATGTAAAATGTCATAAAGAACATTGCCATTATGAAAACAAGCCATTCAGCCCATCTTTTCTTTCAATTTTCCATATCTATAATCATAATAATGATGAACTGCTCCCACATTAACCCTGCAACTACCTGTCAATGGTACCCGCTTTCAAAATAAAAAATTGATGTTCTCTTGCTGCAATGAAAGGTAATGTCACAGTCTCAACTTCTCCCGGACAAGTGTACTTAAAGATGGCTGTTCTCAGTGTCATGAGGATGTGAATACACATTAAAATCTACATGTATGGAGCTTAAATATAACCACTTCTTTGACAGTCCCTGCTAGATGCAGTGTAAATTGGTGCCTAGTACCTTCGCGCCTCTAACGTGAGAGACAAAGATGATGCAGAGATAATCATACAAATTAACCACAATAAGCGCTGTCCTGTCGTACGTGTTTCGAAATGTCAGGTTTGTCAGCTTGACGCAAGCCGCTGCAAAGTTGTAATTGTGGTCCTGACTTTTCTGTTGACTCCATCTCTGTGCATCAGCCACATATTTACGCTTGTGCGTGCGTGTTTGTATGTGCGCATGTGTCTGTGTAGTGGGAGGGAAGGGTGTATCTCCTATCTGGACAGACAGCTAATGACTGTACCTCAGTGGGCATGTGGTCCCCCTCTTGCAATCACGAGCCTGTCACTGGGAATGCTGGGAGATCGATGGCCGTCGGCACTCCCCCTTCCCAATCTCCACGCGGGGAACTGGAGGTGTCAGAGCCCCAGTGTGTCTGCCCAGTGTCCTGGGGCCTGCCCTTCCTCTGTCCCTCCTCTGCCTCCCCAGGCCCAGAGACTGGAGCATAACTCTCTGCCTGCACTTACCAGAACATGACCCACAGCAAAGAGCCCAGTGTCAATACAACTCTAACAGAGTTTACATGAGTCCGATATGAACCACGTTACATTACAGGAATTTGGCTGATGCTCTTATCCAGAGCGACTTACACAACTTTTTGCAAAGCATTCACATTGCATCCATTTATATAGCTGGATATATACTGAAGCAATGCGGGTTAAATACCTTGCTCAAAGGTACGGCAACAGTGTCCTACCTGGGAATCGAACTACACTGCCACGCCACGAGTTAATTCAAGAGTTAATAGCTGCCAGTTCAGGCTCTGCTTTGCAACCTCTGAAAAAAATAAAATCCCGACACAAAGAGGGCAATATGGGTGATACAAGAGAAAAGCACATCACAGAGAAACCCAACAACACCGTCCTCCTCCCTCTCCACACACACACACACACACACACACACACACTCCCTCTCCTCTTTTAACTTAATGGTCTGCCATAATGGTAATAACCATAATTATTGGAAGGGAGGCATCGGCACTCACTCCCAGTCACTTTTAGCATGTTGCTGGTAGATACAAGTGCCTGGAAGGGAGTCAAGTTAGAGTGGACTTAATTTTTTTTCTGGATTTATTAGCAATAATTATGTACATTATCCTAATCAGGTGGGAAAATATGACAAAAAGCATCACCAAGGAATAGACTTGGAAGATTGCAAATATTGCTTATTGTATTTGTATGATTCATCCTGTGATCATAGGCTTAGTTCTAATCTTATGAAGTGCTTTATAGTGGAGAGGTGTAGATGCTGAAGAAGGGGGAGGGGGGGGGGGTGTTACATGCCCAGGAGTCATTTATACAGCAGGCGTGTGTTCAACAAGGCAAACCTGAACGGAAAATTAAGTTTCCCTGCGACCATTGACGTCAGACTATTTCTGACTGAAGGTTTTGTTTCTGACATTGATCTAATTAAGATGGACGTGACGACGAGAAGGACAAGGGCAGTGTTTTTAAAAGTTAGGGACACATATCACATTTAGAATGAATTATAACAGTCACGCGGTTGACTTAATTAAGATGGATTTGACAGTAAAAGGGTAACGGCAATGTTTTTAAAAAGTTAGGTAGAAATATTACACGTAAAATGAGTTATGAATGCCGAAAGACTGGCACCTCACTCATTCTCTTGATGTCTTCCGTTCTTTGGCATAATTTTTATTCATTGTAGCATCACCTTTTCAGAACCTTAGCTAACGTTAGTGAGCATTGCTGGCACGCAGGAAAGAGACTGAAGAATGCTGGGAATGTTAATTGTTAACACAGGCTAACATTAGCTTTGCTGAACACACTTCAAGGCACTGTGATACAGGGCCCCTCACATAAGTACTGTGATTCAGGGCCCCCCACATAAGTACTGTGATACAGGGCCCCTCACATAAGTACTGTGATACAGGGCCCCTTACATAAGTAAGTGATTCAGGACCCCTAACATAAGTACTGTGATTCAGGGCCCCTTACGTAAGCACTGTGATACAGGGCCCCTTACATAAGTAAGTGATTCAGGACCCCTTACATAAGCACTGTGATTCAGGGCCCCTCACATAAGTACTGTGATTCAGGGCCCCTCACATAAGTACTGTGATACAGGGCCCCTCACATAAGTACTGTGATACAGGACCTCTTACATAGGTACTGTGATACAGGGCCCCTCACATAAGTACTGTGATACAGGACCCCTTACATAAGCACTGTGATTCAGGGCCCCTCACATAAGTACTGTGATACAGGGCCCCTTACATAAGTACTGTGATACAGGACCTCTTACATAGGTACTGTGATACAGGGCCCCTCACATAAGTACTGTGATACAGGGCCCCTTACATAAGCACTGTGATTCAGGGCCCCTCACATAAGTACTGTGATACAGGGCCCCTTACATAAGCACTGTGATTCAGGGCCCCTCACATAAGTACTGTGATACAGGGCCCCTTACATAAGCACTGTGATTCAGGGCCCCTCACATAAGTACTGTGATACAGGACCTCTTACATAAGTACTGTGATACAGGACCCCTTACATAAGCACTGTGATTCAGGGCCCCTCACATAAGTACTGTGATACAGGGCCCCTTACGTAAGTACTGTGATACAGGGCCCCTTACGTAAGTACTGTGATACAGGGCCCCTTACATAAGTAAGTGATTCAGGACCCCTAACATAAGTACTGTGATACAGGACCTCTTACATAAGTACTGTGGTGCAGGGCCCCTTACATAAGTACTGTGATTCAGGGCCCCCCACATAAGTACTGTGATACAGGGCCCCTCACATAAGTACTGTGATACAGGGCCCCTTACATAAGTAAGTGATTCAGGACCCCTTACGTAAGTACTGTGATACAGGGCCCCTTACGTAAGTACTGTGATACAGGGCCCCTTACGTAAGCACTGTGATTCAGGGCCCCTTACATAAGTACTGTGATACAGGACCCCTTACATAAGTACTCTGTGGTGTATATGTGTGCAACAGGTTGCTAGTAGAGGCAGTGGCAGGTCTCGGTGGGCTGACTAGGATTGGCCCTTTCTCATCATCATGGATTCCTGCTCTTACGTTATTGCATTTTTGTTTTGACTGTTTTTGCCTGTTTTTTGACTGCCTCAGTGAAGGAAAGAAGTTAGCACATCGGCCTGCCGCAGAAGGTGATGCTGTAGATGTATAGGTGGTGTATAGGACCAAGGGAAAAATGCTCAGTGACTACTCTTTGCATGGGACTCTAGTCTTTAGATTGGGGAATGAGTTATTTGACTCTGGTGTTTCTCTTCAGATGACAAAACTGTTAGTTTGCCACCTCCAACTAACACCCCTGTGTCACAGCTGTATGGCATCACTTAACACTGTAATGCACTTAACATTTAATGCAGCTGTATGGTAACAGAGTTATCGTGGCCGAGGCTAAGACTGTGGAGTGGTACAGCCATGCTGATTTTGAAAAGGAGCGTTTTTCTCTGTTTTCCTTGCTTTCACCCTTCCACCTTGTCTTTCTCTTTCTCTCTTTTTCTTTCTCTCTCTCTCCCAATCTCTCACCCTCTCCCTCTTTCCATCCCTCTCCCTCTCATCCTCTTTCACCCAGTGCTTCAACACAGACATCCAATTACTCTCTTTTCATTCAAAGCAGTGTTTACCAGCAGCCTCTTCAAATTACCGCTTGTTCAAATTACCAGCCCATCTCCGTCTCTCTCTCACACTCTCTCAACCTTTCTCTCTCTGCTCATTCCTCTCTCCCTCCCTCTTCTGCTGTCTGTTCTCCCTCTAACTGTTTATCCCTTTCTCTCACACACATCCTCTGTCATCTGCTCCTTCAATTCAACTGGATTTAAATTTTCATTCTTTATTGCCATTAAATCTTTCGTAATGCATTATTGACAGAGCTTGCATGTTTGTTACAACAGTTATATTGTGATGACAAATAAAATAACAATTGTAAAATGTATAATTATTAAAGACTTTCTCCCCCCACCTCGACTTACCACCCCAACGCTCTCGCTGTCTTTCCCTCTCTCTCTCTTTCCTATCGTCATCATCATGTGGTCTCTCTCTCTTTCTCTCTCTCATTGTCATGTGGTCTCTCTCTCTCTCTCTCTCTCTCTTTCTCTCTCTCTCCTATCGTCATCATCATGTGGTCTCTCTTTCTCTCTCCCATTGTCATTGTCATGTGGTCTCTCTCTCTCTCTCTCTCTCTCTCTCTCTCTCTTTCCTATCGTCATCATCATGTGGTCTCTCTCTCTCTCTCTCAAACTCTCTCTCCCTCCCATTGTCATCATCATGTGGTCTCTCTCTCTCAAATATTCAAATAAGCTTTATTGGCATGACATACATATATATATGCATATTGCCAGAGCGTAGCTACAACAAACAATAAACATATGAACAGAGTACAAATATGTGTGTGTGCGTGGTATTTGTGTATGTTAGCAGGTGTAATGTCAAGTGTAAATTTGGTGAAACAGTAAATATAAAATTTAACAATAATGAAGAAAACTATACAAAAATTAAAAAAAAAACACTCTCTCTCCCATTGTCATCGTCATGTGGTCTCTCTCTCTCTCTTCCATTGTCATCGTCATGTGGTCTCTCTCTCTCTCTCTCTCTCCCTCTCTCTCTCTCTCTCTCTTCCATTGTCATTGTCATGTGGTCTCTCTCTCTCTCTCTATCTCTCTCCCATTGTCATCATCATGTGGTCTCCCTCTCTCTCTCTCTCCCATTGTCATCATCATGTGGTCTCCCTCTCTCTCTCTCTCCCATTGTCATCATCATGTGGTCTCCCTCTCTCTCTCTCTCCCATTGTCATTGTCATGTGACTCTCTCCCTCTCGCTTGCTCGCGCAGTGTTGTTGTCGGACATGCTTCCCGGGCAGCCGCCGAGCGCCTGCCTGCAGGCATAACTGAATGTCAGCGGTCACATAAAGGCTATCCCCCATCGTCAATTAGCAGCTCATTCCCAGCGCGGAGGCAACGTGGGCAGAAAGAAGGGTGTTTACTCACACACTTAGGGAACAGGCATTGCGCTATGTCATCTAAATGCAAATAATCAAGTGGGAAGGGTCAGGCGTGGAGAGTCCGGGAGGGCCGATTTCTAACGCGTTTATTGATTAAATTACCCTTTTCCGCGGGTCTGAGGTGCGGTTAGTGCGTAGCGCCAGTCCTTTCTCATACGTTCCTGTCATTATGGGCCCAAGATTGGGCCTCTCTCTCTCTCTCCTCCTCTCTCTGCCATCTGAGGAGTTTTCAAGTGACAAGAGAGCAGGGAGCTCCCTCCGTGGCAAGCTCACTCTCTTTCCCTCCTATTCCTCTCCCTTTCTTCTCTCTTTCAGTCTCTCTGTCTTTTTAATCTTTCTCTCTTTTTCACTCCTTCTTTCTGTTCTGCTCTCTTTCCCTCTCATTCTCCCCCACAGTGAGCAATTCATATGGGTCTTGGTTAGCACTGCCCACAGGCAAATTTACAGACTTCAGACCCTGAGACACATGCTCAGTGTGTCATGAGTATACTAATGATGCAAGGGTGACTTTGATAAGACTTCAGTAAAAAACCGAACACAAACATGCATTTACACACACACAGACACACTCACACACATACAAATACACAAGCACACATGCATGCACACACCTACGCATGCACACACACACACACACACAAACAAGCACAAACGCACGCAAGCATGCATGCATGCGCATACACATTCACACAAACACAAATACACATGCAGGCACGCGCGCACGCGCGCTCACACACACCCACAGACTCACACTCACTCACAAACACACATGCACACGCACATACACGCACTCAGGCACATGGACACACCAACACACACAATGTATGCGTCTTTGTGATGATGATCACAGCTCAGAGGTGGATGATGAAACTGCATGTAAATTCAGTTTATGACAAGCCTGTTTCTTGTGGTGCATTCGGTGCTCTCGTTCACACTTCTGTTTCTCCACCACAAAGGGCAGCAGAGAGAATTAGCATTTTCATGAATGAAAATTTGTTTCACCTTGTACTTTCTGTCAGGTTAATCGGGTCCCTGTTATTAAATTAAGCTGTAATTAAATGCAAACTTTGACCCAGTGCTAATCATCTGCTAGCCTGGCAAATTGTTATATTGTTTTGTGAGATATAGCAGCTGGTAGAGTTTTTAGGATTTTGGTTTTGTAAGGGACTTTATTACAAGTGTCACAGTATGTGATGTCCACAATCAGGCCAACTGAAGGAGCATGAATGCTGATTTTTTTTCAAAAACATCTTCAGAAGATTTTACTGAATTCCTGATAATGAGACAGCCAATAAGAATGTGTGTGTGTATGTGTGTGTTTGTGCATGCGTGTTTAGGTTTGTGTTTGCATGTGTGTGCATGCTTGTGCATACATGTGTACTTGCGTGTATGTGTGTGTACATGTGCATGTGTGTGTGTGTGTGTGTGTGTGCGTGCCTGTGCAGGTGTGATAAATTGACAGGTTTTAAGTTGGTCTTTGATACTGAACCTGTGTAAAGGGTGTGAAGGCCCCTCTCACAGTCAGCTGATAAATAGCGATGATTAATGAACAGGACAAGTAAAAAATCACTTTGTGATTTAGACTGGCAAACCATTACATCACTGTCAAATAGTATCAGGGAAAAAAGTGGGACATCCTACAGTTGGTGAGTGTAAGCACAAACACAGAAACACGTGCACAGGCTCATACACATACACTTTTCTATGCTCCCACACTCGCGCACATGCCCCCCAACACGTATCCTCACCTGCGCCCATTTGCACACACACACGCACACACACACACGCACTCATGCACATATTTAGATTTGTTGGCTTAGTGGCTGGATCTTATTTCTGATTGGTTCCCTGGAGTTGACCGCAAGGTCAGCACTAGAGTGATCAATCATCTGGAGTCACCCAGAATTCCGAAGCGTTCTTTCCTAATCCATGCCCTCAGCTAATCTTCCACTCGTGACATCATCATTAATTATGTTTTCATTGAGGTGGCCAAAGAATCAATTCTTTTTAATTGTGCTTAAATAGCTTGCTTGAGGAATTTGAACACTCAGTGGATGAATCCACGAAAGGATTTAACTCCCTTTTGTGGCTCTCCGCTCACAGTGACTCAGTGCACTTCGCCAGATCTTATGCACAAAATGTTTTGACCAAGTAGGAGAGTAAATTAGGTTCAGTAAAGCATCCTTCAAATTATTATTTACTCTCAATTATTCCACAAATGATTCACAAAAACTTTTCTTTTTTTTTTTTTTGCTAATTTCTATACTATTAACTAAAATAAGAAATTATTTGCAAGAGAAAGGGTTCCCAGACTATCAATGTTCTGTGTATTCCTTGACAATATATATTGTTTGTGTTTTATGCTCAATAATGCTTATTTTTACAGTAATAATAATAATAATAATAATAATAATAATAATAATAATAATAATAATAATAATATGGGTATCAGGCATGTTTTTTGTGTTGTTGTGATGTCATCATCAGGTCACTCGGTGACATGCTCACCTGAATTGTTTCGTTGAAACTTCTTGAAACTTGTTGTCTCTTCACAAATTATACCCAGTGTAATGTAAGCTGGTTTGGTGGTGTAATTAGCTGCTTTGCATAATTATTTAAATGAATGTGTTCCATATTTCCACTTTTCATTAGCAAAAAATTTCAGGCAATTTGTGGTTGTAGTTTGATCTTAAAACATTTAATTAGTGTTTTATTTCTGTGTATAAAAACATGCAGATAAGTTTAAATTTGATGGCAAGATGGCCAATTGCACAATCAGTTAACAACTACATTTGAATGTGATCTACCGAGTATAGAACTGTAAAAATAAGGGCTCAATCACTGTTATGCCCCACAGTGTCCCTAACTCTGTATACCGATCTTAATCAATTTGGCTGGAATGTGTAAGTGGGGGCCAGTTCTTCCTCTGCTGAGTCTCCCTCTTCTTCCCTCTCTCCCTTCCTCCCTCTCTTCCTTCCTCCATTTAAGCTCTGCCCACTCACATTAGCAAGGAAATGAGATTCCATTAATTAATTAGATCTCTCAGTGCTAAAGATGAGGGTTGCGTCCCACCGAAGGTTAGAAGTGTCAATCACACTTTCTTCTTGGCTGAGGTTTCCGAGAGATAAATGACTCCCCCGAGGAATCATGGGTAGGAGAAGCGGCCCAGGTTGTTACCCCTTTTTTTTATTAATCGAGTGACACAAATTTGTCTGGTCAGTGACGGCGTATGGAGAGAGAGAGAGAGAGAAAGAGAGAGAGAGGAAGGATCGATATTGTCCCCTTAAAGGGGGGTGAGGCACAGATGGAGGGCTCGTTGAATTAATCAGGCCCAGTGCCACTGGGGCCAGTTCAAGGGCCTTAACCTTTCACTTCCTGCCAAGTTCAGTCCCATTCCTCTCCTATCCCCTGGATGACAGGTAGCAGCAGAGAAGCTTCCTGCTTAATTCTGTCCTCTTCCCCTTTCTACCTTGGACCGCAGACATCACGGTAAAACCTATTTAAATCTGTCCTGTACTTTCGCAATGAATAACTGACAGGATCAGGAGTAGAGACAGAGGACTGAATGAGTTCACCTGACTCTATATATAGGCACCACATATATTTTATTAATTATTTAAATTTACTGTATGAGGGATGCAAGAATATGTGAAGCGTTTATGAATGTATTATCATATCCAGGCCTGTGTGAATTTCTCTGATAGTGCTTTATTGTAGGTCTAATAAAATTGCCATAAAACATTTGTGACACCACCTTTAGAAAATGAAAGAGCTTCACCATTCACACAATCACAAAATACATTGGCAACAACAAACAGAGCAACACCAATGGTGACTGATGCATACTTTCTGGAATTACTAGAAATTAGCCAGGCTGTTTCAATTATCGTTGCCATTGTTCTATTGGATGTTACCAATGTATTCTGTGATTTTTGTAGATCTTCTTTGTCTGTTTTATTCCCATTTCTACCCTGCTGGGCACCAATGTGAATCTCTCTGACTGTACTGGACTGTAGACCTGTTTGAACCCTGGCTTCTTAAAAAGGAAACATTTATTTTAATGTCAAGAAACTGGAAGCAATATAAGAGTGACCGGTCCCTACAGTGGTGTAATATAATCTGTAATTGTCTCCCTTTATAAGGGATAGGCGAGTAACCACCTGTCACAGCATCGCACATTAAACGCATATCCAACGGCTTCATGTCCTATTGTTCTGCAGGTACTGTTCTGGCCATAAAGAAAAAAATTTAAAAGTATATCCCTCTGTCTAATATGTCTGTGTGTGTGTGTGTGTGTGAGTGTGTATAACTAGACTGTGGAGGCTATGCTTGAATAGAGAAACAAAAAAGTGTTTGATCTCTGCCAAATTCCCTGTTACCTCTCAGGAGAGCTGGAGAAGATTCTTTGTCTTAAGATTTCTGCTGTAATAGTTACATTGTGAGGGTGGGGGGTGGGGTTTGTACACTGCTGAATATGGGGGTGGGAGGGGAGGGCAGGGTAAGGTCAGGCAGGGTACTAGACTTGTCATATAGGGAGTCATGGATTGGATTCTAGTTGAATTTGGATAGCTCACGGCCCCAGGTTGACATCCTGCAGTATGTGAGTAGACAGGCTATAACTTAAGAACGTTGTGACTCCACTACCAAAGACTGTATGCTGTCAGTCAGAGAAACTCCACCCCCTTTAGGTACGTGTTTTATATTTTTGTGACTTCGCCCCCCACATGTTTTGTAGTCCACTGTGACCCCACCCCTGACCCCTGTGCTCTGCTTCCGGGAATCAGATGTGTTGTGTAATTTTACATTTATACGTGCCTAAACAGCTTTTATTGTTACATTTCTATACTGGTCTTCTTCAGCCTTACCTTTTTATGTGTTTTAGGCCGACGTTATATTTCGGCATACATTATTGTATTCTTTAGTGTTTTTTACTCAGCTGGTTGAGATCAGGTAGCTTGGTTAAGGGCGCAATAGGGGATCTCCACCTGGGAATCCAACCTTCGGTCCCTGACTTACAAGCCCGGCTTGTTAAACACTGTACTACAGCAGCACTCTGGGCTGTGACAGCTCAGCTGCTCGGAGTAACACCCTGCTTTTAAAGCTGTTTAAAGTGGCTCTTCGGGCCTCCTCAGAGGCTGGAACCGTCTTTTGAGTTTACTTTGCCTTTTACCGAGCAGGTGTCTGCCATTTTCTGTCATTTTCAGTCCTGAGAGGCTCCGGCACTTGGCGGATTTTTTTTGTCTCTCTCCTCGCGCCTCCCTCTTTCGGCCGAGCCCTCTCCGCTTCTCGGGGGTAGGCCGCCACCGTCGCCCCTCCTAATCCCAGCCACGATCGAGCCGGGGTCCCCCGGCTCTTGTCGAAGCGCGGTCGGGGGTGGGGTAGGGTGGTGCCGACACGCTGAGCGGGGGGGGGGGTGGGGGGGTGGGAGGGTTGCGGTGCGGGGAGGGGGTGCTGGAGTGTGGGGGAGCCGATATCCGGGAAAGGACCGCATGAATAAATTCCTTCAGGGGCCTAACGAGCCAACAGAAAAGACATTCCCCTCCTCCCCCCTCCCCGCTCCCCCCCTCGCCACTCCCCTCCTCCCTGCTCCCCTCTCCCCTTCTCCCCGCTCCTCGCGCGCGGGACCCGGAGGAGGCCAGCCGCGCGGAAAAGAAAGACGGGGAGCCGCTTGGGTTTGAAAGCGAGCCGCTTTTTCTCTGTCGCCGGTGGCCTTCACCCGCGGACGTGCCTGGGATTAGCGGCGAGCCATTCATTATGTGCCGGGACGCGGGGGTAATGGGAGCTGGTGGGCACGGCGGGGTTAGCCCGCTACGCTAATCAGGTCCTCCCCTGCTCACCCTGTCCAACGCTCAACACTACCTACGGGCTTTGAGCAGACCGCGGCTTCGCAGAAATGGCGTGTGCTGCAATTACATTGAAATGAAATACAGTATCAAACCACAATATACAGCACAGCAAAATATGGGAAGAAATACTATTTATTGCTGCTTTCAGGTACCGCAGTACATAAAAAATAAATTGCTGTTAAATCATTTCTGTGAGGCTGTGCCTGGATGTGTATGTAATGTACACGTGTGTGTGTGTGTATGTGTGTGTGTGTGTGTGTGTGTGTTCGTGCACATGTATGTGTGTGTGTGTGTGTGTGTGTGTGCGTGTTCGTGCACACGTATGTGCGTGCGCAAGTGAGCGAGTGTGTGTTTGCGTTTGCGTGTGTCACACTTGCAGGCTCCACCGAATCCATCGAAGAGTTTTGTCAGTAAATCCTCTCCAAGCTCATTATTGAATTAAAATGTTATAAATGCCTGCTATATTTACGGGCACTAAGGTGCGGAACAGAGGAAGGCCCATGGAGACATGAACACTCGCATAGCAGCTGCCAATATTGGTCCTGGAAGTTAATATGGGGAAATTAGTTTTCTACTCTCTGCATCTGTAGTTGAGTACAAAGCTCTCTTGATGAAATGTCAATAGAATTAGTGTTTGTGATAAAGTGGGCCTTTTAAATCTCTCCCAGATCTCTGATCTCCCCGTTGCTCTCTTAATCGTTCTCTCCCTATGCAAAGGAGCCAAGCGCAGGCAAATGTCCCGATGAGCAGAAAAATATTTGATAGGTATATCTGTAATTTTGCCAAATGCTTCATTACATACTATAAAAAGTTAAACTTGTCCCTAGAATTATATTTATAGCCAGACCCTTGTGGCGAGTACACAGTTGGTAAAATGAAGAAGCAGAAGAAGAAGAAAAAAAAATGAAGAGCAGAGAAGAAGAAGGTGATGAAGAAGAACAGAGAAGAAGAAAAAGAAGACGATATACAATAAAAATGTATATTTCAAAAATGAGAAGAGGACCCTCCTTTTGTGTTTTTGCTTTATTCGGATGGGCAGAAAGCAGAGAATAACAGGTATAGAAGGGATCACAGCTGAGAAAGTACCGTGGCAGGGATTGAAACCCCATCCGCAAGGGGGAATTGCTCGCAGCTCGGGAGATGTGTGCCCGGTGGACTGTGCCACACATCTCTCCTGTGTAACACACAGCACCGCTTCATCCGGGATCTCCAGCGCTTGGCTGGAACAAAGCAGAGTCGATATAACAAAAAAAAGACTGAGCTTGTCCTGAGCAGTGGACTGGTGAGGGAATATCTCTGCCGTCGCGGAGAGCCTTCGAGGAGGAGGAGCGCCGAAGATTGCGGGATGACCTCGAAAGACAGAAGGTCGTTGAGGTATTTTGAACCCGCGCAAGAGATCAGCCATCTTGGCACGCATTTCGCTGCATAGATGTAAATGAAACGGGGGAATAGAATGTAAATTTACTCAGGCCGGTGCCCTGACACACATGCGACACTGGCGATAATATTTGTGACGTGAGCGTAAAACCTACTACACTGTGTGATGCGTGAAGCAAAACTGAAGGACCATCCTAAATATAACAAAAAATTGTTTTTATATGAAGCAACAGTTTGGCTATTTGATTGTTAATGCATTGCTTACTTTGCTGGTTTTAAATAACACTCCTTTTCTATCATCCCGCTAACCAAAAATAATTTCCGTGACTCATTTTGTTGTTGCTGTTTCTTATAAAGAAAAGATTTCTTTAAGGACAATACAGTATACTTAGCACAGTTATATTAACACTCACGGTTTGTATCTGTCCAATAATGACAATATATGCTCTATTAAAATCATAGTTGATTTTACAGAACATAATACTATGTGTGTAGTAAAGTAACATAATCTGGACAGTCAATATCCCTCCAGTTATTGAGCCTGCATGAGCCTCAACATTGTGTGGTGATGTCACCAGGCATTGATCTTCATGTAAGTGATAGCTTTGAATTGACCTTAAGACATGATTGGACAATGAAAGTCCATTGCGCTATGTAAAGCATAGTGATTGTACAATAAGAGTATGTGATAATGAAGACATGAAGAGAGCTTCAGAAAGTTGCAGGAAGAGACTCATCAAACTTGGAGCAAACGTATCTTTTCCAACACTTTCAGCAATATCCAGGACAAATAGTTATTTCGTGTTATCGTACGTTTTGGTTACTGACATTTTAAATATTCTCACCGTTTTCACATTTTTTTCTTGAAAATGAAGACAGAGGTCTGTCTCTGGTGTGACTTTGTGCAGTAGAGGAGAGATTAAGGCTGTGTGGAGACACTGCTTATCCATTTACACGCAAATGTGTCTGAGGAGTGATGGGAGAGTCAGTGGAGAAGTCACTGTGCATTGTCTGAGGAGTGATGGATGATGTCACTGCGTTAAGGAACTGCCTCGGAAGCTGCCAATGAAGAGACAGGGCACGCCGCAGTAGAACTTACTGATGCATTTCTTTCAGAAACTCAGAATTAGCCCCTCTCATAAAAAATGTGTGTGTGCGTGTGTGTATGTGTGTGTGGGTGTGTGCGAGAATTATCCCTTGTGTGACATAGATTGTTGTTAAAAAGGAAAAGTTCTTTTTCTTTTTAACTGTTGTTGCCAATATTTGGTGTATGTTTTGGCAATATGAGG